>BHFT01007327.1:0-11650 GCA_004320025.1 Laticauda laticaudata
TTTAAATGCTTTCTTTGCGAGCTGCATCCGCTTTCATCCTTTCTCTGTCCGTTCTACTAACACTGCGCGTCCGTTCCGCATCCTTTTCGCTTCCTCCCTGTGTCCACTTTCTGATGGAGTGGATTTGAGTTGCACGGATGTGCAGCGGATGCTTAGTGGATATAGTGGACGCATAACGGATGACGACGGATGTAGAATGGATGTTCCCCATATGCGTCGCGGATGTAGAACAGATGCGTTGGATACATTTTCCGCTCAAAAAGTTTTGTGCAGCTCAAAACCTTTTAAGCGTTTGTTACCTCAGTCGACGGATCCTGGACGGATAGAGAGGATGAAAAATGGAGGCAGTGAGTACAAAACGGATGAATCGTGTTAACGAACGGATGGCAAGTGTTTCTCTCCGTTTTACATCCTCTTTCCATTCGTTGGTGCAGTGTGACATGGGCTTAAGGTGCACTACAACATAAGCATGAGCTGTGCAGGTCTGAAATCACCAGTGTGACTGCACCAATTGCGGTATTCATACATTTGCCCAAGATATGCCAGTACATCCTGTGCCTGCACTGGCCTGGCCAGTCCTCTTTGGAAACAGAACACTTAATTTTAATGTTACTAATTTTGCCCAGGTCTTCACTCTCAAAGATGGACAATATGTTATGCTAAAATATGGTGTGATTCAATGTATGTTTTGAGCAAAGCTTATGTATTATGGGAACACCAGGAAAATGTGTAGACTTTTACTGCTTAAATAAGAACTATGTATTAATTTTACAAATTGTAGGGCAAGCAAATGTATGTAAAATGCTGCTTTCAGTATATATTTGGATATAAGACAAACTCTATACTTATAAGACATCAAATAACTATTTGAAAAGGGGAGTTTGCTTTTAAGTGCCTCAAAATTGCAATAAATTCCTTAAACTCATTCATGCCACATATTATTATTGGATTAGATAGTTCCACTGTTGAAAAATACAACCAGGCTTGAAGTCTTCAATTTGATTTCTTCTTTTTATTTTGTAGAAGTTTACACATTTCCCTTTTAAATTTAGTGGTGTATTGAAATGTCTAACAATACCTATATCTTGCTTTTATTAGCAGGATTTATTTTTAGCAGTTATACAGTATATGGTATCTTACTCAACAACATAACAGTTAAAAATAGTGACACATGTATTTTATATTTGTTATTTTTTGAGTTTAGAAAAATGAAAAATAAAATTAAAAACATAATCAGAAAATGTAGAGAGCTGCAAATTGTATGGGTTTTCTACAAATACTGATTATATTTTCTTCATCCTATTAGCTACTGTAAATAATATAGCTACTGCTTCTGATATTGTATCTGGTATTACAGAAAATATTATGCTTAGAAACACTTGTTTTAAAGAAGCAAGTTATAGAGTGCTTCATATCCTTCTTGTGGGATTCTTGTAAATGTTCAATTAAATCCTTATAGAACAGAAAGCTACATGAGATAGTTCTTAAGACTAATTCAGAATGCTTATTACAGATTTATGAAATTCTTCCCTTTGGGTTTGGGAATCTCAGTTCCAAGGATTGCCAGAAATGGATTCCTAAAGTGCCAATATTTCTTAAATTAGATAATTGCTGACAGAAGTGATAAGTATCCTTCTGCGCATAAAATTCCCATTATGTTCCATGTTGCTGCTGTCCATCTAACTAGGTTAAAAGAGGATATCAAGCAATAGGAATAAGCATTTTTTAAAAAAACCCTCACAAAGGTAGCAGTTACCGTCTAAAAACAATATGCTAGAAATATTGCATATAATTCGTTACAAATTGTATAAGCATTTAAGCCCCTGTCACACTGCACCAACGGATGCAAAGAGGATGTAAAACAGACAAAAAAGCTTTGCCATCCGTTGGTTAACGCGCTGTACTCACTGCCTCCGTTTTGCTTCCTCTCTATCCGTCCAGCATCCGTTTATTGACGTTTCATTCGCTCAGAAAGTTTTGAGCTGCCCAAAACTTTTACGTGGAAAATGTATCCAATTGATTCATTATGCATCTGCTAGGCATCCGCTACACCATCTGTTCTGCATCCGTTACACATCGCTATATCCGCTAGGCATCCGTTCCGCATCCGCGCAACTCGCATCCGCTCGGACGCAGGATGAAGCGGAAACGGACACAGAATGGATGCAGAATGGATGCAGCATGGAAACAAAGCATTTAAAACGGAAAAAACAGTCTGCAGAGGGGACCTATCTCGGATATTAAGGATGTCTACAGGATGCCTAGAGGATGCCTAGAGGATGCAAAGGGACACCTATACTGCCTATAAAAAAGGGGAGCAACACATCTGGATCTCACTTTCAGAACAGCAGCCCTGCGGTGCGGACCTCTGCAGCCTTCATCTGCCTCTTCCTCTTCCACAGCATCCAGTCATGTCCACCGTGGATCGTGATACAGTCCTTTTGAAGCCACCATCCTTCTGCAACAGTGCAAAGCCATCTACATCCTCTCTGAACTCTACTACGGGAAGAAAAAGGGGCGGCCAAGAAGCGTCTGGGTATGAAGATGGTTCACCAGAAGAGCAGAGGACGGACTGTATAACAAGCTGATGGTGGAGCTCAGGAGCGAAGACACTCGGGCATTCCAGAACTTCATGAGGATGCCTCCAGCCATGTTTGATGAACTTGTGCAGCGCCTGACACCCAGGTTGACCAAGACAAACACCAACTTCTGGCCCAGCCTGGAACCTGGGCTCAAGGTGGCACTCACTCTTGCGCACCTGGCCTCAGGGACCACCTACAGGAGCATGCAGTACGGCTGGAGGGTGCCACCCAACACCATCAGCATTGTGGGTCAGAGAAGTGGTGGCAGGCCATCATCGAAGAACACAAGGAGGAGCTCCTCCAGTGCCCCTCCACTGAAGAAGGATGGAAGAAAGTTGCAGAGCAGTGGTATCAGAGGTGGAACTTCCCACACACCGTTGGAGCCATCGATGGCAAGCACGTGGCCTGCAAAGCGCCAGCCAAGTCGGGGTCCACTTATTTCAACTACAAGGGCTTCTTCAGGATCATCCTCTTCGCCATGGTCGATGCTGACTACAAGTTCATGTACATCGATGCTTCAGGCAGTGGCTCATCTTCAGATGCCCAGGTATACAATGCCAGTGACCTCAAGGAGGAGCTGGAACGCAACCTCATCGTGGGCTTCCCAGATCCAGACCCACTGCCCAATGACACGCAAGATGTACCCTACTTCATCGTGGGGGATGACGCCTTCTCCCTCACAACCTACCTCATGAAGCCCTACACTTCCAAATACCTCACCCGTGAAGAGAGGATCTTCAACTACAGGCTGTCCAGGGCAAGGCGGGTGGTGGAGAACGCCTTTGGCATCCTGGCCAACAGGCTCCAGGTACTTCTCACCACCATGCAGTATCACCCACAGACTGTGAGGAGGATCATGGAAACTTGCTGCATCCAGCACAATCTCATGCGTCCCGCCGCTACCCAGTCTTGCAGAACAGGCTCATGGCAATGGGGACATGGAGCCTGGGAATGGAGGCAAGGGCGAAACCTGATAGACACTGAGGATGTGCAAGGATCCAACAGAGCCTCACGGGAAGGGAAGAAGCAGCGCAACTCTGAAACTGTGCATCGCTGGAGCGGTGGAGTGGCAAGACAGGATGAATAGATGCTTAATGGATGCTTCCTTCAGCCTGTCTCATCACACTGATGAGATTGGGCCATGTATGTTGAGTGGCCCTACAATGAACAGGGCATTTAATAAAGAGTTGTGTTTTATGTTGAAATGTGTTGATGAATGATTAAATTGTTATTGATAATAAAGGGCCATAGGTGTGGCACCTGAGAGGGGGGGCCATACAGTCCCACTGTGCTTGCCTGGAGGTTTATCTATCCACAGCTATTACCCATCCCACAGGTATCCCGCCCATCCACTGCTATCCTAACCCTTCCCACAGCTATTACCCATCCACAGGTATCCCTGCCCATCCCACTGCTATCCTTACCCATCCGACAAGCATCCAAAGGCTTAAACCATTTCTAAAAGTTTCCACCAAGACTTTATTACTAAAAGAACTAAACCAAGTATGTGAAGCAAAGATAAACTTTATTATAACAAACTGAAAAAGCAAAATGACCCAAGTAAAGTGTCCCAAGCAAAGTAAAGTCAACAGGTAGCAACCCAGTCTCTGGTACTCTTCTCAGTCACTCTGAGGCGTGCCTATAGTCTCAGGGTGAAGGTCCAGGTGCTCGTGGAGGTGGCAGTGGCTGGAGTGCTGGTCTGAGGTGCCATTGGGATGCCTGGCCCCGAGAGGACAAACAGGGATGGTGTGTGGAGGAAGCTCTCAGAGTGCTAGCCTCAGTCCTGTGATGTTGAGAGCCCCTTCCTCCATGACATGGGGTGTCAGTCCAAGACCGATGACAGATGTTCTGAGGCCGGGCTTGGCTGTGGGTGGAGGAAGGAGTAGTGTAGTGGGGCTGTCTGGTCTGCAGGTGAGCGAGGTGAGGCGTTGGTGGCATCTGTGGCGTCGCGTGGCATCTGTGACATCGATGGCATCGGTGCATCGGTGGCATCAGTGGCACCTGTGGCATGCATGAACCTGTGGCTGGACTGGGAAGGGCTGCCTGTGCTGCTGGAACTCCTGGTAGCCGTAGGCTTGGTAGGTGAGGGGCTGTGGAAAGCCTTGGAAGGGCTGTGACATCACCTGAGATGGAGGAGCAAACCTGGACTGGGTCCGACCAGGTTCAGTTTGGGCCTGGAGGGTGGTGCAGAAGACCTGTGATCCTCTTCTTGATCACCTGGTACTGGGATTCGGACATGTCCATGAGGGTCTGGTTGACGTAGGTGAGGAAGGGCTTTCTGTTAGAGGATGGTTATGTCGGTGTGTACCAGCTGAGAGAGGAAATCTACGCTGCTTTTAATGGTTCCCTGATGTCCAGCAGGGACAGTGTGGCTCTGTCCCTCCGGTCTGGCTTTCTGCCTGCTTTCTGTGGAGATGGAGCTGAGGGTGGGTGTGGGTTGGTCTCTGGTGGCAGTGGCCTCCTCTTGCTCAAACTGTGTCAGGGGTCTCATGACTCCGCACGGGAGTGCAGCTGTCAGGGGGTCTCCATCGTGGGGCACTCCACAGATACTTGCCTGGACATAGGAGCTGACTGTTTGCCAGAAGAGGACTTGCTCTCTGTGTGCTGCCTGAGAGAGAGGGTTGACAGAGGGGCCACTCCTCGGTGGTGGTGACCTCACCCTCCAAGAAGCTGCACTTGCCATCACGTAGGTCTCCCGGTCGGTGAGCTTGACCGCAGCCTGGCCAGACTTCTTGAGGTGCAGCTTCCGGTACCAGGTTGCATGTGCTTGCACCACCCGAGGAGGACCTCCGAAGTGTAGCCCGGCTCTCCGCCTTCTCTCTCCCAAGCCGCCTGCTTCTGCTTGGTGTCTCAATAGAGCCTGTGCCCTTCCGCCAGAGGTACTCGTTCTCCCTCAGCCAATTCGAGCACCTCATCCTTATGTTCCTCTTCAATGGAGTACTTTCTCCTCTCCCTATCACTCGATTGCCTTTTCCTCCCTCTGGCAGGGCCTTCTGGGCCCATCATCAGAGGAGCTTCGAGGTTCTAAGGGCTGCTCCACCACACCACCCCTACCAGCTGCAGCAACAAGCAGCAGCAGCAAAAGCAGCACCAGCAGCAATAGGTAGCACCAGCAGAAGCACCAGCAGGACACAGGAGCAGCACCAGCAGGACAGGAGCAGCCAGCAGAGTAAGCACCAGCAGAAGCACTAGCACCGGAGCAACACCAGCAGAGTAAGCACCAGCAGAAGCCCCAGCACCAGGAGCAGCACAGCAGAAGCACCAGCACCAAAGCAGAGTCAGCCCCAGCAGCAGAAGCCCCAGCAGAAGCAGAGTCAGCACCAGGGGGTGGGATGGTGACCCTGTCCTTCTTGCCAGGGCTGGCAGGAGTAGGCACAGGCTTCCTCTTCTTCCCATGGTTGTTGGCTGGAGATGTTTCTGGCAGCAGGTCTTTCCTCTGAATGCTGTGACTTGCTTGCGAGCTGCATCCTTTATATCTGCGGGGCTGATATATGCATCCTCCCCGCATGCGCAGTGAATGCTTGCATCCGCTAGGCATCTACTAGGCATCCGTGATGCATCCGTGTCATCCGCTAGGCATCCGCTCTGCATCTGCTCCTTCCGCTGCGCGTCCACTTCGCTGTGCTCCCCCGGAAGCCCTGCAGGACGTGTCATCCGCTTCCTTCCGCTTCCATCCTCTAGGCTTCCATGGAGCATCCGCTTAACATCCTCGCTACGTTCTCTCCCCGTCCGTTCCTTTCCGTTTTGTCCATTCTTCTTTATGCAAATTTGGGGCACTTTTGAGAGCGGATAACAATGGATGGAACATTTTCTCGTCCGCTGTGTCCTTTTTACATACGTTTTGCATCCGTCGGCCAATGTGACAAGGCCTTAAATTGGTATAATTGGAAATGACTGGGACTAAAAGAAGTCATTGCAGACACAGCTGACTGGCTGATCATGAGAAATAGCTGTTTGCAGTATTATTTGGAATAATATTGCTCAGCTGTTAGTTGCTGAGGTTTGCTTGCATGGAGATGGTGCCCTGTGTCTTCTACTTCCAAAACTCCAGGATAATACATGGTGGGGCTATTTTTGCCAAAATGTCAAGTGGGCTGGGGCACTGATATCTAGTAATGATATGGTATGTATCACTAAGCACCCTATTCCCTGTGTAGAGTGATCAGACCAGCCCCAAACAAGGCAGGCATATCCAGCCACTGAGGACTGCCACTTGTAAATTAATGGGGTGTAGTTCCAGAAAACTTTCTGAGGAGATCATTACAGGTGGGGATCTTTTTTTAAAATGACAACAATGACTTTAAAGGTTAATGTTCAGTCCAGTGTAATGCCAAAGAAATATGGTATCTCACAATGTGCCACATTCATTCCACCCCAGATAACTGCCTCTTTTTGAGATGGATTGCTAAATAACACTGTTATAATTCTGAAACCAAATGCAATTGTAACTGAAAGAACTTCAAAGCAGTCCCTAGTTAAAAAGTGGTGCTCTTAATATTTTATGTAATTCAAATATAATATCTGACTCCAAAAGCATAATAAGCATCCAAATAGTGCAGTTACAATAGGAAGAACAATTTAGACATGTACAGTGACAGAGAATTATTGCTTTTCAAGGACAAGTAATATCATTTCATGTTTCAATTGTACTATATGCTTTAATCTCAGGAGACAACTTCATCTGGCTCAAACATACAGTGTTAAACTTTTCTCTACAAATAGTACAATAAGCTGCAGGTGGCAATGAGTCAATCTGTATTAGAACAACTAGGATGTTACATTTAAAATTTGTGAAGAAAGCTAATAACATCTTAAGGAAAGACATGATGAAGTGGTGGAAGTATTCTAAATCAAAGCTTTTATCTCATGCTGTATTCTAAAGTCACATGAATCAGGGCTGTCATTTCTGGAGTTTCCTGGATTTCTTTGCTGTCACCCATATGTAATTTTAAAGCTAAGATTTGCTAGTGTTAATGAATTGTTTGCTAAATAAAGTTTTGTAAAAACTGGTTTTTCAAGTCTTTTGCAAATTCAGCTGTAACATGTAACTATCCCTAATTGTATGGCTTTTATTATTTGTTCCTGTTTACAGTCACTGTCTTACTTTAGGTACAATGCAAAATGCAGAAGTGTTTCAGAAAATACACCTCAATTTGTATTTTATTTTCTCAAATCCAATGCTGACATGGTGCTTTCTAACAAGGTTGTTCCATGACATTCATAAACTTCACATATTCATTTGTTTTCTAAGAATTTGTAACAACTAAATTACTGTTATGAAACCCATTACCCTCATGGCTTTGGTAAGATCACTGATTTCATCTGAATCTAACTATGTATGATGTACAATCATTTCTAAAACTCTATTGGTACTTTAGTTCTACTCAGCCAGCATATTACCAATCTAACTACATAAAAATAGCAACTATTTGGCCACATATAAAATGTGACTAAAGTGACAGATTTATTTTAATATTATGTAATTGGTATTTTTCCTTGATTTCAGTGGTATTTTATGCTGATAGTGTTTTAAAATGGTCAGCTTAATTTTTTAATGATTCTTAAGACTAGCAAATAGTTGTATTTACAAAACAGTCTTCATATTCCACACTAATAATTCACTAATAATGAATGGAATATTAATTATACTGTGATGCAGTGTGATATCTTACATATATTTATATTAGAATTCTAATTTACATTAGAATATAGGAATTGATACATACCATATCATTTTTTCCAACAACAATTTTTATATAGTTTTTCTCCAACAACAATATTTTCTGTTTCTTAGGCAATCCTATGCACACTTACTAACACTATAAAGGAACATATATAAAATTGTAGTGTACATAAATTATTGAAGATTTTATTTTCTTAAAAACCAAAAATAAACTCCTTTTTTTAGTATGTGTATACATACATATTATTCGTAAACATTTTGAATACAATGTATTGTCAGGACATATAATTTACAGAAAAGCAAAGAAAGAACAAAAAGGAATATTAGCATATATACTGTACTAATAACAATAATAATATTGTAACAGAATAGTTTTAACTAGAATTCTCTTTATATTAGCTTATTTGTAATTCTGTTGGCTATATTAGCATATTTATGATTATAAACCATCTTTATGTAATCATTCTTTATCTAATTTCTACCTCTTACCTCTAACAACTCATAAAATCTATTCCATGTTAAGTAATATTCTATGTCTTCTTTGTTTTTAATGTCAATCTATCTATCTCTGTACAGTTTAATATTTTCTGAATTACATCCTCATCTGATGGAGTGTTCTCATTTTTTCAGTGTTGTGCAAATACAAACCTTGCTGCTGTCAATACATGCAAACTAGATACACCATATAATCCCTTTATCATAGCACTCTGCCATTATACCCAACAAAAATATATCTGGTTTCAGATCTTATATGTTGCTTGATCACCTTTTCCAACTATGTATGTATTTTCATCCAATATTATCTTGCTTTTATACAACTCCACCATATATGTATATAACAGTAAGTACCTGGGGTCTGATTAAACTTCCAACATTTGGCAGACATATTTCTAAACATTTTTGCTAATCTTGCCAGTGGCAAATGCCACTTATAAAACAGTACAGGTGTATGAGTAGCTATTATCAGTTTATAGTTCCTATCCCAAAGTTTTTGCCATTTATCTAATTCTATAGTATAACCAAAAAATAATTGCCCACACAATCATTGTTTCTTTGACTTGTTCCTCTTTCATTTTATAACTTAATAAGTAATTACATATATTTTTGATCAGTTTTTCATCTGTCCCTAATAATATCTTATCAAGTGTTGTTGGTTCTTTGTAAAAAGCCCATGTTTTTGCATCTTTCTCATATCTCAATTGTATTTGCAGATGCAGCCACCAAGTTAAATCCATCCCTTCGTTTTGTGGTTGTTGTCTAGTTTTAAGTTCACCATTCTCATTTAAAAACTGCTGGTGACCTTCTACTACTGCACAATAGAGAGCATTTTAACTTACTGCACCTCTGTGTGGTTTGCCAATTGCACAGTGGCAGATAGGAAAGCACTCCAGAGGGTTAATGTCATTGTCCAGAAGATCATTGGTTGCCCTCTCCCCTCTTTGGAAGAGCTTTATAGCTCTCGCTGCCTTAAGAAAGTTCAAAATATTCTAAAATATCCTTCTCATCCTGGGAATTCTTTTTTTGNCATCACTTGAGACTTTCAAGAAGAGATTGGACTGCCATTTGTCAGAAATGGTGTAAGGTCTCCCGCTTGGGCAGGGGATTGGACTAGATGACCTATAAGGTCCCTTCCAACTTTGATTATCTGGTTAGAAAAGCCAGTGTACATAGCAGCATAGCAGAGATTTGGCTTAAAAGTGCTAGTGAACTGTAAACAACAACCTGAGCCTGAAGCATAGTAATCTCACATGAACTAAGTCAGTGATTGGACAATTATGGGAAGATATCAGTCTAAGTTCAAGAAAGACAAAATTCAAGTTGTCATTTTAACCAGAATGGTACCGATGGACAATCAGTCACCTCACATGTGAAGTAAACACATGTGTTGTGAAGTAAAAATACAGAGGTTACAGAAAATTTTCAGCTCCTTTGAAGAGGATACAGGACATAATTTGGATATGTAATACTGCTTTGCAGTAGAAACAGGGAAGCTGTTATGTGATGCTCTGTAATAAATATTACTGTGTACATAAAGGCTGTCTGAAAGAAAACCAGATTGAGTTCTGGAGAGATTTTCTCCCAAGTAAACGAGGATAGGCTGATGTCTCCCAAATCAAATTCCAGACCTTAAAACATTGGGCTTGGGGTAAAAGGAGACTCTAGAGTGGAGGTGGACACTGAGAAAAATGTTTGTCGGATTGTTTCTTCAATGTGAAAACAGATTTCAGAGAGAAGAGTTTGCTAGTTGGGATTACTTTTGAAACAGATGCTGTCATGTTGACTTCTAATTGTAGGATATGTCTATACTAACTTGAGATTTTAAGGCAACTTTTATCCCACACGTTCAGGCTCCCTTTGGTTCTGGAAAATAGCTTTAGCTGTGATTTTTCTGACAGATGGAGCTGCTCCGTTCCTCTAAAAAGCCGCAAAGCTGTCCCTTGACAGTCAGCAGACACTGATGCCCCTTGCGGTCAAAAGATGTTTGCAACAGTAAAAGCTTAAGGTAGCACCAAAAGGCGCACGCACATACGTGCACAACAGGAGCGCGCACACACATACACGTTCAAGAAATATTGGCAGCAAAGCTGAAGGATACCAATTTTCTCTTCCCCCACCCCCACCCTTCATGTTGACNCCCCCCCCCCACCCTTCATGTTGACTAACCTCTTCTCCTTATCACATGTACTTATGTGAGTTCATAGGATATGCATTTATTTATTTTTATTCTAACTTTCTTCCTTTGCACAAGTAACCCCAGGGAGGAAACACACACAATACCCCTTCCTCCTCTTATTTTCCCCACAGCAACCCTGTAAGGCGGGTAGGGCTCAGAATGAATGGCTGACCCAAAGTCACCCAACCCAGCATTCAGGCCGAAAGGCCAAAGGAGAAGTAACTGTCTCCAATTTGAGCCCGGTACCTTAAACCTACTCACATCCGACTTAGGGACGTGTGTCCTCAGACCCTCCCCACCACGTCCCATTGTTTGCTTTCCGCCTTTCAAAACGGTCCAAGCTTTTCCGCCAGGAACGATGACGACCCTCGTTCAGAGACAAGCCTCCTCTTACAGACAAACTGCCACGCTTCTCGCTGAGCCGGCCCTCTCCGTGCTTTTCCTCCCCCGGGTTCGTACAGATNTCCTCTTACAGACAAACTGCCACGCTTCTCGCTGAGCCGCCCCTCTCCGTGCTTTTCCTCCCCCGGGTTCGTACAGATTGGGAGTTCAAACGTGCGGTTGGAACTAACCCGTGTCGGGACTTCTTTGGTCTCAAGTGAAAGTTCAGCGGGAAGCTTTAGGGGGCTTTCAGGACAGCTTTTCCCTCCTCCGACGGCAGAGGTCGGCGGAGGGGGGCGGGAGGCGTAGACCCTGACCCCCCCCCCCCCC
>BHFT01007327.1:11666-47032 GCA_004320025.1 Laticauda laticaudata
CCCCCCCCCCCCTTAGCGTGTCTTATTTAACAAACTCGGGCCTCCCGGATCCCCGCTCACACGTTCAAGCCCCCCGTTGGGCAGAGCAGACAGCGACCCACCTCCCTGGAAGGACTCAAAGTGCAACAAGTGCGCAACTCTTTCTTACGACGAGGATGAGCGTTGGAAACTTTCATGTATCTCTTTCCCAAAGTCCCTTTTTAGCTGAAAGCGCCCTTCGGCGGCGTTCGTGGGAGAGCGGCCGCGAACTTTCGCCTTTCTGCAACTTTCGCCCTCCGTAAGAAGCGGCGCGGAGGAACCTCCTTAATAGGAGGGGGGGGTTGGGTTCCTCCGGGGGGGGGAGGGCAACTGTCAATCTTTTTCAGCCTTTCCTTTCAAAGCTTTGAATNCCCCCCCCCCCACCCCGCTCCCGCAGCCCTCCCCCTCCCCTTCTTTCCGAGAGCTCGTAAAAGGGGAAAGGGGAGGGTCAACTGCGATCCGACCCAATGGCGAGTGGCGTCGCGAGGGGAAAAGGGGCGGAGCATCCGGAGGGGGAGTGGAGAAGAGGAGAAAGAGCGAATCAGTCGCAGGGCTCCTGCCAAAGGGGGGGGGCGGGCGATGTGTAATAAGGAGGAGAAGCGTTGCTAATTTTTTTTGTTTGTTTGCTTTTCCATGCATGCATAATGAGGCCGGATCAGAACACGCTGCTGCCGCCGCCGCCGCCGCCGCCGCCGCTGCGCGGAGGGCACTTTTGTATTTAAAGCCTCGCGAAAGAAAACAGCTCCTCCAAAGTGTCGGGAAAGAGAAGAGGAAACGGCGGATCGCGGGAATCGGCGCCGAGGGAAGAGCTCGGGACCCGCGGTGAGTCCGGCTGCCTCCCCTTGGCTCCCAAGAGGGGGAAAGAGTCTGCGAGGCTCGGCGCGCCTCCGGAGCCCGGCCGGGGCTCGGAGGAAAGTTCAGCGCCGCCGCTCGGCATGTGAAGAGAGAGAGATGCGCTGAGTTCCAAGAAAGAAGGTCGGCATGAGAAGGAGGGAAGCCGCCGCTCCGACTCAGCAGGGAGCCCATCACCGCGCAGCTCCAGGCTTCTTTCGCCGCCTCCCGGCCTCCCCATCCCGGGAGTAAGGGGCGGAGGCCGTCGGGCTGCAAAAGGGGGAAAGGCGCCGCTTTCCGGGGCTTTTCCGAAAAACCGAAGGAAGATTCCCAGGCCTCGGACGGGCGCCGGGCGGATGGATTGATGAGGAAGACCCCCATGCGCACCCTCGGCACAACTTCCCCAAACTTTGCTCCGCTCGGCAGCCGCTGGGCCGCCGCCGCTCCCTCCGCGCTCTGCCCGCTCGCTTCCCGACCACGATTGCCCTGCGGCCGCCCGCGATGGTGGCAGCCTGGCGGGGAGGAGGACGATGCCGACGGACCGCGCTGCTCCCGCGACTGGCCGCCTTGGGGCTGAGGCTGCTGGTGCTGGTGCTGGGCGCCGCCTCGCCTCCGCCGGGGGTTCACGGCCGGCGCCTGATCTGCTGGCAGGCGATGCTGCAGTGCCAGGAAGAGCCGGACTGCGGCTACGCTTACAGCCAGTACGCCGAGGCGTGCGCGCCGGTGCTCATGGCCGAGGGGGACGGCTTTGCCGCCTCTGCGGCGGCGCCCTCCTCCTCCAATAGGCGGCGGTGCCCGAGCCATTGCATTTCGGCGCTCATCCAGCTCAACCACACCAGGCGGGGCCCGGCGCTGGAGGACTGCGACTGCGACCAGGACGAGAAGTGCCGCGCCACCAAGCGCGCTATCGAGCCGTGCTTGCCTCGGACGAGCGGCGGAGGTGGAGTGGGGGGAGCGGGCGGCGGCGTGATCGGCTGCACGGAGGCGCGGCGGCGCTGCGACTGGGACAGCCGGTGCAGCGTGGCCCTCAGCCGCTACATGGCGTTCTGCGGCAAGCTCTTCAACGGCCTCCACTGCACCCAGGAGTGCCAGGCCGTCATCAAGGACATGCTGGACGTGCCGAAGGCGCAGCTGCTCAACGACTGCGTGTGCGACGGGCTGGAGCGGCCCATCTGCGAGTCGGTCAAGGAGAACATGGCTCGCCTGTGCTTCGGGGCCGAGGCGCTGGGGCCCGGCAGCAGCGGCGCCTCGGACGGCATCTCCTACGACTACGACGAAGAGGACTATGAGGAGGAGCCCAGCCAGCCCACCAGAAATTACTTCGACGACATGGCCGCAGTTGCGGGCGGCGAAGCGCCCTTCCCAAGGAAGCCCGGGGACGGCGGGACGGTCCCTGCGGCCGCTTGGACGCTGCTCGCGCTCGCCTCCATTTTGCTGCTGTTGCTGTTCTCTTAGCCTTACCTTGGGAGGAGAGGCTCTTGAGGGGGGCCTTGGCCGAGCTGAGAGGGAGGAAAGGCGTGCGGGTTTCTACTAGCTGGGCGTGGGTCTCTGAGAGCTTCCCCGGGTCTCTTCTCTCACAGGACGGCAGAATATCTCTCCAGGAACATGGTACCTGAGGAAGAGGAACCCCCCCAAAACAGGCCAGTATCCTTGAGCATCTTGCCTGGGCTTCCTACTTTCCTTGGAGAGAAGCTGGAAATTGGAAGACCTCTCTCCCAAGTCCCCTTGGCCGGGATTTGGTTTGCTGTGTGCTCCGAGCTGTGTAAAGAATTTTCCTCTCACAATGGGCTTTTCCTCTCTGAAAAATGATGCCTGAAAGGGATGCTCCTTTTGTATTAAATTCTCTTTTTAATTTAAAGAAAGGGAGTCTAGTACGATTAAAAAGCTGTGGAGTTTGTTACTGGACCCTTCCTTTATTGACACTTTTTTATTTTAGGAGGGTTTCCAGTTGATGTTCAAAATGAATATGCTTTGGAATTCACCTATAGGTTTTACATATATTGCACATTAGTTATTTTACGAGATGGTAAGAAATGTCTTGACTAGGCACGGCAGGAGTGTAGATTGTGCAGTGTTTATTTTGCTGTGTGCACAGATATCACCACTTGCAGCTGCCCAATTACATACAGCTGAACTTTTTCTCAATCCTGTATGCATTCAGCTAGGAAATATACAGTATGCATGACATACCTGTACGTGTGCACTATGCAAACTTGCCATTTGGCAAATGATTTTAAGAACACTAAACAGATTGTCTCACGGTTACAGTCAACTTGAAAACAATAAAAGTACCAATGACTATTTTCTTCCCAAGCTGTCCTCAATGAAGTTGGGGAGATTTCCCTGCAATGCTTCCAAAAGTGCTGCTTTGCATAACCATTCAACAAGTGACTCCTACCATCCAGTTAACATCCACAGAATTCATAATTATGCTTGACTGAAGATGCAGTTTTGATTCTTTTTAATTGGGTAAGGTGTGCAGGTGTAGAGGGAAGAGGTTTCAGAGTTATTTCGAAGATTCATATATGGTAAGTTTAGGACTTTTTCTTGCAGAATGAAGTATAATACTGGCATGTGTTTGTTATCTGTGATGATTGCACATACTTCAGTTTTACTTTCTTGATGCATAACTTTGGAAGCTTTAATTAAATTTCCTACATCCCTGTGATGATACACAAGTTCATTCGAGATGGCTGGGATGATATGTAAGTTCATTGTTTTTCCTGCCCTAAAGATTTCTTTTTCTGTTTAGGTTTTGCATCACTTAAAATTGCAATACATAAGTTCACCAGCAAACCTCTCTTGCCTCAGCCTAGGAGAAAAAAAAATGCTGAACTGTTGGCTGTTGAACAATGCAACCTTTGTCTCTAAGAGCTCTGCACTGCCATCTTCAAAAAAAAACCAACTTTTTAAACTCAATATATAAAAATATCCTGAGAAGTTATATTGCCTCTAATCCTGTCATGGGGCTGACCTCTGGTAAATTTTATATAAAATGTATTTAAAACTGGTTTTTTTACCAGCTGTTGTTACTTGTACATAGAATTTTATAAATTGTACACTTTGGGAATAATTTATTTTTTAAGAAATTAAAAGTTTTAAATGTACCCCATCTGCAAAAAATAATACATCTGTTATTCTTTTATTGCAAAGAGGCAGATATAGTTTTGTATGTTAAGGAATACAAACAACAATAATTCCCTAAATGAAACAATGTACAGAGCTTTTTCAAATAGGTCTGAATTTAAATTTTGTATTGTTTGAGGGATTTATGAACTTTGTAGAATTGTATCCATGTTTCTCTGGACTTCCTTAAACATTGTATTTTTATAGAATGTGTGAAAAGGCCCTATGTTTATATATCTATTGATTGTGTATTTTTATGTGTAAATTAGTAAAGAGAGATTTTTAAAGAAGAATTATGGTGAAGTTGTTTTTAAACCATTCCAAATAGGAACAGAGTGGAATATAAATGGAAATAGTTTGGTATAGATTTTTTCTTAAAATTACTTGCTATGAAATAAAATCATGGGATTCAGTGGTATTCCTCTGAGCAATTGGAGAACTTGCCAACCTTAAGTTGCTAATTGCTTCCCTTCAAAAAATATTTCCGTTGAGCAAAGATAGTAGATGTAGATATGAATTATGTTAGCATGGCAACAAGTTGGTGTATGATTAGAGACAGGTATTCCAGTTATACATTTTGCATTTCCACAGAAACAATGCTATGTCCCAGATTTTTCACTGAAATACAAAATTTTTGTTGATGGCAAACCATAGTCAAATATGTTAAATGTAACACATTTAAAATAATGATTGCAGAATTGGAGCCACTTTGCAAACCAGTTCATCTTCCTTTCATGCAGGAGAGAGCAGATATAATGAACTATGTGTGACCAACAATGACAAGCCTGTGTCTTACACTGGCCTTAGCAGTTGTTTTGCAGCCCTCTGAAGGCTGGTTTTCTGCCAGAGCTACTGATCTACACTCAAACACCCTTAGATAAATAATTACGCTCTTAAGCTGTCTCGAGTGCTGATACACTTGACCTTGTAAATAGAAATGTTTGCAGTAAGAATAAACTCAGCATTTGAAAATCTTTTAAACATTAACACAAAAGAGAGAGCTTGGTCCTCCAGGGGATTGAGTTTGAACTGTGCCAAGCTAGGCACTTGCTTAAAAAAAAGTTTATTTATCTTGTATCCCTGCTGTTTATTTAAAACTTCTTTTTCAATGCTGTGATTGGAAGACAAGTCAAAAGATTAAAAGCTGCAACAAATAAACCTTGACTGCCGAGGAAGAAAGATCAGCAAGAACTGTTATGCTTTCTTAGATAACATTTTTTGGTGTGTGAAAACCATCAGACCTAAGAGTTGTTAGAAGCAATTAACAAAATTGTAAATGTAGTATCTCCACCACAATGCACTACATTTTTAAAAGAATGTTGCTATTTTCATTAGTTCATTGAACCTGACATTAAAATGAAAAGTTCTACTTACATGTTCTGAGTTTCTAGTCTTTAGGATGAGCTTAAATTCTTAATTCAGACACAGGAAATGAGATATTTTAAAGTCAACTTTGATGTTTGATCTAAGATAATAGTTACCCATTGCTTGTACCCTTGAGGAAGAAGCTTGGGCCATAGATTTTCCTCAAAGAGAAAAATACATTGGGGAACAGAATTATTTCCTGGTACAGAAACTAGAAATCCCTTGTTAGTGCTAATTTGAGAAATTCCTGTCAAAACTAAATACCCAGATTTATATGGCATCTGGAATGAGGATTCTAAATATATTCTTTGCCATTTTTTTAAAATAAAAACCAACCAAGAGTTGAGCGCCATAGAGAAAAAAAGATCCTAATTTATGTATTGAATGTCTTCACCCAACAATTCTCAGTATCAACCTGGTGTCTTCCAGATGTATTGGATGTCACTACAATTTTCAGTCTGCATGGCTGATTCTAATGGCTGAGACTTAGTAATTATGAAGTCGAGCACATCTGGAGCTCATCAAATGGATGAGATGATCATCCTATAGACATTGATATCTATCACAGTCAATTTCCTTGTTAATTTTTTTGAAACATTTATAGATGATGCTTTATAATAGTGATAATAAATAAAAATAATAAAGGGATGGGAGAATAATAAGGAAAATACCCTCCACTTTGCAACTGAAGATTTGCTTCCATTTCTCTCAGCCCATTCAATTTCCATGAGTTAATTTCTAAGTGTTATATTATCTTGAGCAACTGCGATTCAACTGTACCCTATCCAGCAGGTAAGATTTGCCCAAAATAAGGTTTGCCTCAAAGGATACTTGAGAAACAAACACAGCACCGACTTCTTTGATGTTTACAAGATTTCTGAAATATTTACAAGATTTGACCCACCCTGACAAAATGAGTGGGGGCAAAGAATGCTTACTCCCTCTCACTGTCTCTCTTAATACTTTCCCCTCCCCATTTCATGTAAAATAATCCACTGGATACCCTTGTGCCCCTTTTCTTCCCAGTTACCAGATTTGAATTCTCAGTGACAGTTTATTTGTCTTTAGAGGCACTTCAGTGACAAATGTTTAAGGGAGTGTGAGACAATGGTGGAGAATAAGAAGGCAGTTCATTGAACTGACAGTGACCATACAGTAAATAGAGGCAGATTCAAGCTCCACTGATCACCCAAGAGGACTGTGAGGCTTTTGTACACAAGTACAATGGATATAACATAAGGTCTCTGTTTATTTTTTACAATATATAAAAGTGTACGTGGGCAAGCATGGATCACCTGAAAATAAACGTGCAAACAAAATGGCTGAAAAGGAAAGCAAATCGTCTTAACCAACTTATTTCTGAGTTGCAAGATTAAAAAGAATAATTTATTAAACTTACATGCCTCCAATTCTCCATGATTCTTGGAAGCTGAAAATAATCAGACTTTAAGTAAAGCTTAAAAAATGGAGAAGATTATTCCTTTTAAAATCCCATACAATGTGGAATGAGAAACTAATATATTTCAAACTATCTTTATGCTATTTGTAGGTAATAGTATATAGGTAACTTGAAAATGGATTTGATGCTTCCCTAGAATTATGGTTTTTAAAATTCTGATTCCACTACATCCCATGTGAAACTGAGTATCCTAATACTTATGTTTTCTGAATGATAAGAAATATTATCCATTTTAGATGTAAATATGATATATTTGCATAGTTGCATCTAGAAGTTTTCTACTGGAGATAATATGTAGTAGCTCTGACAAAAAAAATGAGTGTATTCATTTTAATACTATCACTAATTTTCTTCATTTCAAACAACATAAACTGCTTTAATTGGGTATTTGGGATGAAATAAAGGCCTAAGTTTAAATGCATTCTGATGTTTAGCAATCTGATAACCAAACTGGAAAAATTTCAAAATTGGGCTTTGGACAATTTCAAGAAGTCTTTTATGATTGTGTGTGTGTGTGTGTGTGTGTTGAATTGATTTAGTTGAGTTAGCACAACACTTTATTCAATCCAAGGGAATGCTGGATAGACAGATCATTTCAATATGTCTGGTCCCTATAGCAGAATACAGGATCACATAAATAATAAAGAAAAGGACAAAATAATTCTCTCTACCACAGAAGAGAAGACGTTAACATAAAATCTAACGTGGGCTTAGAAGAAAGGTGAAACGGTTGGATATGTGAATGTAGGCCTACTGTATTTTACTTGAGGTATTGGATGGAGTAGACAGTTGAAAAGCCTCACACTGACAAAAGTGATGCAGTATTAGCATAAATACTTTCTAAGGCATCCATTTAATCAATTTCTCAAATAATGGAATGATCTACTACAAAATAGTGAACTGTATACACTATATTTTGGCACAAAGATGGTCATTCTCCCAGTAGTAACCAGGGACTCTAAATAAATGATTTCAACAACGTTTTATTAAAGGAGGACAAGAGCCCTCAAGCTGCATTAATGGGGGAGAAGTCGAGTGGCACTTTTGTTATGGAAATGTTAAGCACATAATAGTTCAGGCAAACAATGTGGAGCCACTTCATTCTTTCAGCCATGCTGACACCTCTTAAAGAGGAACTGCAGGGAAGGATGTGGGAAAGATTTGGTTTCTGGAGAACTTGCTTCAGCTAATATTTTTTGAGACTTACCTCCAAAAGACTTCACTAAGGGAATGGACAACCATGGAAGAGATACCATGTGATCAAATATAATATGTAACTGATCCTTTTATTTGCATTTGCTATGGGTCCAAAGGGACAGAGAACTGACTGAAAGATTAGAAAATCCATACACTTTGTAGATCTGCAGACCTGGTAGAGCAAGCCTATAAACAACCTGATTTACATGCTTGAAACTAATGAAAAGTCAAGTAGACATCAGCCCCAATATGTGTAGATTTTAAAGGGAGCAGGAAGAGGAGAAAGAGGAGGAGGAGAAAGAAGAAGAAACTGCAAATTAAAAAAAAATTAAATATGCTGATTTTTCAGGGTTGCATCTTATTTGTCTTGATATTCTTGAGTGAAGAATATAAAATAATCTTCATCATGCTAAAACATAAGAAAAAGGTAAATAACAGAGGTAACGTCAAGAAAAAATGAAATGAAATCTCTTTTTTACACTGGATNCATCATGCTAAAACATAAGAAAAAGGTAAATAACAGAGGTAACGTCAAGAAAAAATGAAATGAAATCTCTTTTTTACACTGGATAATAAAACTGAAACCCATTTTGATAAGCTATAATTATGATCATTAACGTAGATTACTTCAAAAGATTTGATCAATTTATTGAAGAGAAGGTTAGAATTGCTTTAATTATGATAGTAATAAACTACATTAGAAGCATAACTCTTGCTTCTCCACTTTAGGGAACAACAGTAGGAAACAGATATTTTCCCTTATGCCCTAAGGGAAAATAGATTTGTTGATTTCCCAAAGGCAGGTAAGTAATTTCTATAAGAAACAGGAGCTAAGATAAGTTGCAATATATTGGAATGACACTGCTTGTATTTGTAAAAGAGTTCAATAAGAGAACAGCTTTGTGGACATAACTTCAATTCAGTTGATCTAGTGATCATCTATGAAAATGCACAAGAATTCAGAAGTATCACAATTCATAGAACATAGAATATCAGAGCTGGAAAGGATCTTGGAGGTCTTCTAGTCCAATGCCCAATAATTAATGTATTGTGATGTATTATAATTCACAGTACAGATGTCATGTATCCTATTTCAATGAACAGACTCTGCAAGATTGTATCATGAGATATGGTTTCTTGAAAGAAGCCACAATTGTCGGTGATATTATATTGCCTACCTATGCAAAAATTTAGCAGATTCATATGATTCCATGTAACTAAGAAATGTAGTTTTGGATAGCAAGTCAGTGACATAATAAATCTGGGAAATATTATGTCACAAACTTAGCAATACTTGTCAAAATGACATGTTTCAACACAGAGCAGTAAGGTATTTTGAAGTAAAAAATAGAAAGGATTTCTGATTTTCCAAGGTGAAAGTTTCCTTCACATATATGTGCTAATCATTTCCAGCTCTAGGGAATGTAAGCCAAGGGTCTTCAAACTTGGCAAGTTTAAGATTTATGGACATCAACTCCCAAAATTCCTGAGCCAACATGACTGGAGGAGGAATTCTGAGAGTTGACATCCACATGTCTTAACGCTGTCAAGTTTGAAGACCCCTGATGTAAGCTAAGATAGACATTTATAACAACTTTCCCTTTACATAAAAGTTATCTGAGACTCCACTGTTTTTTCTTTCTTGGGATCCTGACTATTGAAATTCCAGGATTTTTGATGCAGGGCATCTGTACGGAGTGAATGGTTCCATGCCTATTTTTTTTAAGATGGAATGCTTTGATATTTTTAGAATTATTCACTAAAGAATTGTCATACATTCCAATCTAAAAGAAATAAATTGTTGGGGGGGGGTGTCATTTAAAATGCAGTATAGCTGAACGTTTCCTTTGGGAGACATTGATATTCTGAGTTCAGTTTTCTCAGCTTTTGGTAAAAGCTATGCAAAATACTAAGAATATGTGCAGCTAAGATGAGAGAAACATCTCACCTTAGCTGCACATATTTTCTGGAAATCCAAAGATGTTGCAATCGTAGATATACCTTGTGATCTCCATACAAGAAGCCATAACAGCATCTTGTTGTGACTTCATTATTTTGTTATATACCATTGTAGAAATATCTTTCTGAGAAATGCACAAAGCACATGGAGGTCTGATTGTAGTTTTTCAAGATTCATAGTTTGTTTCAGATCATAGGAAAATGAATGTACTTTCAACTGAGTACCTGAAATTTATTATATTAGAGAGATCAAAATGAATATTAGAAAAGTATGAGAGATCAAAAGTATGAGATATTATATTAGAGAGATCAAAATGAATATTAGAAAAGTATAAAGAGATGTAGCTGGTAACATCTTCAGGATTAATTTTAAGCATTTTCATAACTGAAGGGAAAGTTGTTTATATGCGTGTGAGAAAAATATACATGTGCATATGTGCAGGGGCAGGATTCAAATTTTTAACAACCAGTTCTGTGGGCATGGCTTAGGTGGTAGGCATGACTTGGTGGTCATGTGACTAGGTGGATATAGCTTGGTGGTCATGTTATTGGTTGGGTGTGGCCAACTCAATGTCACTCACATCGAAGGACGCATTTCCTCACCTGGCCTCTGATGACTGTGGGGATTCTGCAACAGTCGTAAGTGTGAAAAATGTTATAAGTCACTTTTTTCAGTGCCATTGTAACTTTGAATGGTCACTCTACACAAGCAAAGTATCAGCAAAGGAGGGGGGAAAAAAACTCCTCAGAGATGTTCCTGAAGCAGGAAGTCTGATTCTGCCAAGAATGTAATAAGGTTTAACGGAGAGGCAGTTTCTGTAAGCAACACCAGAATGTTTCCTTCCTGCCTTCCTTACAGGATTAGGCCAGTAATTTCTTCTAACAACCGGTTCTCCGAACTGCTTAGAATGTTAACAACCAGTTCTAGTGAATAGGTGCAAACTGTTAGAATCCCACCCCTGTATATGTGTATGTGTGTATGGAGAGGCAATTGTTACATGTGTATTGCCATTTATATTTATCGGTCTTTTTTTAAACTAGAGTTACATTTCATTGTTAAGTCTTCATCACTCTCTTTTAGTTCATGTCCCATTTCTTAGGGAATTTTGCAAATAGTCCTCAACTTATGACTGTAATTGGCCCAGAATTACAATGGTAAATCATTGCAGTCCTTAGGTGGCCAGACCCAATTTGGTTTTTTTTTCTTTTGCAGTTGTTAAGCAAACATAACAGTCATTAAATGAATGCAGCCATTGTTCAGCAATTTCATTGTACCAATTAGATAGAGGGTTTGCCAGAAACTAAAAGTAAATGTTGACAATCAGCAAAAAAAACATTGAAAATCATGGTCACAAGATCACAGGATGCTGCAAATGGCTATAAAGGTAGGCTGGCTGCCAAGTGCTCCCAATGATTATGGGAAGGAGTGTATTGTCATAATTTTGAAATGGGTCATAAATAGCTTTTGGGGGGAGGGATCCATTTGTAACTTGAATTGTTGTTAAATTACATCATCATAAGTCATCTACTTATAATGACCATCCTATCTCAGTAAGATCCCAACAGAAATAAAATTGCACACGAAGCAGTCATTTGAATACATTGTTTGAATGAATACATTTATTTCTTAATGTCATAAAGAAGAGGAGTCAATCTTTTGGGGGCAGAGATGTGATGGCTGCAGTAGAAAGCTAGGAGGCAAAGTTGGTAGGATCAACTCTGCCTTGCTGTTTTTCCCCCCCTTTGGATTGCTTCTATGTTTTAGCTAGGTTAAATCTAATTTATAACACTCTATCAAAAGACCTTATGACATCACGCACATCACTATGTTATTGTTTGAATGTTATAATGTAATTTGTATTCATGACTGTCACAATGACAGGATGTGTCTAACCCAAACAATATTTTACCTCATTTGCATGATGTCATCATGACATATGCAATTTTATTTGACTCTCTGTGGTATCTCATGCTCATAACACAGATTTTGTTTATTCTGTTTTTTTTCTCACTTGAAAAGGGAATTATGAGAAAACCTGGCACTAAACTTCAAACAGGAGGAGACAGGAAATGAACACAGATCAGATCATGTCATTTGATAAATCCATGGAAGAGACATATTTAAAACTCCTTACAAAGTCATCGCTGACTCATTCAAAGAGAGGAAATGAGAGAACTTATAGAAAAAGCAACAAAAATGATCATATAGCCTGAATATTCCCTCTCTCAATGTAAACACTGAAGAAGTTTTGTTAAAGCTGAAGAAGTTTTGTTAAGATTGTTTTTTATCTTGTCTTTATTATTTTTATAAAAAACTCGAGATAGCAAATATACCTAAATTCGTTCCTCCTCCTATTTTCCCAACAACAGCAACCCTATGAGGCAAATTGGGGTGAGAGAAAGTGACAGGCCCAAAGATACCTAATGCTGAACTAGAACTCATAGTTGCATGCTTTCTAGCCTGTTTCCTTCATCACTAAACCAAGCTGGCTCTCCTACTACCTTTTGGGCACCTCAACCTTTTGGGCACCAGGGGCTGGTTCTGTGGAGAGAGGTTTTTCCGTGGACTGGAAAGAATATAGTTTGATGTAATGCCTATATCTCGTGGATGGAGCTTTGCTTATTTATACAGCCCAGTTGCTGGTGTGCTACAGACCAGTGCTTGTTGCCATGTCCTACTAGACCAAATATTTAGACTTCTGACTATCCTTTGAAAACATGTTAACTGGGATAGAATGGAATATTCCAGAAACAACTCATAGTTTGCACAAAACACCTCACCTTCATGTTTGTGATCCCTTTGAATAACGTTAGAATAGAATGCTTTTCTGATGAAATTGGCTGTTGGTACATTCAGTTATAGATACAAAAACCGGTTCCATGCAAGTCATAACTGACATACAAACCACTGCCAGAGTTATGCGTGAAGTTCTCCAATTCCAAAAACTAATTTGATTCATAAATAATAAAACAATCAACTGTTATGGGTTGTGTTAACTAAATGGAACATTCATACCCACTGAAGAATACTTGGCTAAAATGATGGTAGATGATTAGCAAAATAAGATTTAGTTCAACTTCTGAAAAAAAAAAATGATGAGGAGCGAAAATTATGGATTGATCATTTATACAAGTTATCATATTGGAAACTAAACCATAATAATGTAAAATCTTTCTTTTTGAATATTGCAATCCCAAATATAATAAAAATTATGAATATGATTCACTTATCATATGTTCAGATTCATGAATATGTTTATTCCTTGGGTTTCTTTGTTTCAAGTTAAAATTCTCTGAAAAGGAATAGAATAGATGTCTTCAATCACCAGATCTGTAAATGTCCTAGAAAGCTATAAGTAGATCAGTGAGGAATTCTGGAAATTGAAAGCAAACACATCTGGAAGGCACCAGTTTGAAGAATGGAGTAGATTATTCCACATCTGGAAGCAATGATCACACATATTTATTATGGCCTTTTTGGTTCTTAAACTATGAAAAATACATGATTATTTCTATAAAGTTTAGCCCAACAGTTCACAACTTAGTTGACACTTCTCATTTGGGTTGGCAAGATAACAAAGAGAGGAGTGAAAGTGTCATGAAGCCAAAGCAGAAAGAAAGAAAACTGAGAAAGGATGCTAGTAAATTAAAATACAAACAACTTGCCTTGGGAGATAAGACATAGCTAACATAACAGCTGAGAATAAAATTATTTTACATTGTGGGGAATATACAACTGATTTTTTTTTCAAAACATTAACGCCAAACATATAAAATACCTAATTTTAAAATTGAGTTTTAAACTTATAATTGCAACTATTTCTTTTCACTAGATGTATTAATAACAGTCATTTTTTAGTGTGTCACTATCACCGTGGCAAATTACTTTGGGGTTCTCCACTGTAAAAATATTTTGCAAGTCCTTGTACAGTTGGAAAGATTATACACTGACAATAAAAAAACAACAACCCTTAACAGCCATTCTAGCATTTGGTCTTGTAATAAAAACATTCAAGAAAACTATGAAGAAAATGGCATAAAATAATTTTGCTTAATTAGCATGACTTGTGTGAAAGACAAGCGTGAAGCATACCTAATAATTTGATTCACCTCAAAACTTTCTAATCTCTGGTTTGTTTCAGTTATCAGATTTAGTTGGGGGTATCAAGGCCTGAAAGTCAGTTTCAAAAGCATACTGTGACTTTAAGATCATGCAACATGTCTCTTAATAATTATATTATTCCTCTAGTATTGTAAAAAATAATGAAGGAATGGAACTGTTGGCCCCCAAGCTGAAGTTCTCCTGAAATGTTTTCAATTAACTCTTGGCACCAACAGGAAAGCACCAAACTTTTCCCATGCTGAAATATGGAAAATCTGCAGGCTACTTCTCAGCAGGGATGGAATTTCATTAAAGCAAGCACATCATAATTCAGTGACTTCTGCACCCTCTTTAAATCTTTCCATTGATAAGGAGGCCAGGGTGATTTTTTATGGATTTGCAAAGAGAAATAATTTCATAAGAATCTTTTCAGAGCATTTCTTTTGCCCAGAGCCATTTCAGAGATCCTCTGTTTGCAAATATAAAAATAAGAAGACGTTATAGAGGCAGAACTGAGACTATTAGATAAAAAGCAGAGCCAAAGAGTTTCTCTCTGCCACAATTTCTTACTGAAGCTTTCTAGCCACTCATTCTACAGTAATTTCCTGGGGTCTTTTAAGAGCTGAAAGTCTGCTGCTTGCAAACCACATCTTTGCATGACTGATTTGGAAAGTGCATACAGATTTGGAAAAGACAAACGACATCTTTAAGGTAACAAAACATCCATCCGTGACTGTTCAGGGACCAGATGTGGCACAAAAACTGACTATTTATAAAGAATGAGGAGACCTCCCCCCCTCCTAAAAAGAGAGTGGTTTTTTAAGGGAGGGGTGATGCAGCACTTCATTGTGTATGGAAAGTCTTTGTTGCAGCAGCCTCTTCCTTTGCAATCTGCAGATCCATCCTTCTTTCAGTTTCAGAGTTGATTGGTGCTCCTTCCACCTTCTTCATTGTAACAAAAATCGTCTTTAATATTGCAGCTGTTTGTGACTTGGAACTTTCTTGAGGCGAAAGATGCTTTATGCCATTATCTCATTCATAGCACCCCAATGAGATAGATTGCTAATTATGCTCCCATTTTATAGATAGGAGCTGAAGCTGAACGGTGTTGACTCCAGGACCACCCAGTGAGTTGAGTTGAAGGATGGGGAATGTTGGGGAGGGAGGAGGGAATTTAAAATGCCTGAGACTCATTGCTCTACTGATTTCTTAGCATCTATTGAAAGAAAGAAAGAAAGAAAGAAAGAAAGAAAGAAAGAAAGAAAGAAAGAAAGAAAGAAAGAAAGAAAGAAAGGCTAAAGTATTCCTGTGACTACTATTGAGGAGGGATGTTGTTTTTTTCTATAGAGAAACTTAGACTTCCTCAGTGTGCAGCATCAGAAAAAATACAGGCATGCAAATACTAAAGAATTGGATCCCAACAGCAATGATCAGAGGAAGGCAATGATCATGGGAGATAGCAGAGACAGAAAGCAAGAGATGGTTAAGGCATGTTTATGCCATAGATAGATCAGTGTGTGTGTCCAATTTGGCAACTTTAAGACCTGTGGACTTCAACTTCCAGAATTCCCCAGCCAGCTGAAGAATTCTGGGACTTGAAGTCCACAGGTCTTAAAGTTGCCAAGGTTGGAAATCCCTGGATGAGATGGTGCCTTCTTGGTTGCATCTCAAAGTCTCCAATCAGGCAGGAGTCTGAGGCGCCCATTATGATATATTTCTTGAGTCTCAGATTAAACATTTTTAAAAGCTTTAACATTTTCTTTGAGCTTATACAAACATGATGATGAGTATTTCTACTCTACACATGGAAGGCTCCAAGTTACCTTAATTTGGAGGGATTGGGAGCATATCAAAAATTGGAAACCACTTATGCCAGAGCATCAAAAATAATTTGAAACAATTGCTTTGAGAGAACTGAATCCAGGACGACTGATCCTGATTCACACCAAGTACTGCTATGAAATTGGCTTCAAATCCTAAATTATGCAAGTGTAGTAATCTGGTCACAGATTGCTATGAACATGATACTGTATTTTAAATGTTCTATTATTCACCAAAACATTTAATCATGAAATCTTGAAGGTACCTTCTTTATAAGAATAGTAGAGTGCCTGTCACAAGAGAAAACTCAAGTATATTGGAAAAATATTAGAAACCTCTGGAAAGAAATCACTCCCATCTATTGCTCTGAAAGTAATAATTGCTCTGAAGTAATAATTAATTATGACTGGAATACATGAGATTTAGTCAATATTAGTCAATTTCTAGTGGAATTGCTTTGCTTAGAACACTTAATTTCATCCATTCTTTAAATGCTATGATTTTCTACTTTTTATCTACCTCAGATCTTTGCAATAAAATTTATCCTAATTTTCACTGCTGCAAATTTCTGGTGAAGCTTAAGTCTAGGAGGCAGATAAAGGCCCTGTCCCACTGCACTTATGGATGCAAAGAGGATGTAAAACGTTAAAAAAAAGCTTGCCATTCGTTGGAAAACGCTATGCATCCGTTGTGTACTTTCATATGTGTTTCATACGCTCTAGCGTCGAAGCATCCGTCCACTGCATTTCATCACGCAAGAAGTTTACTGCACAACTTTGGAACAGATGAGCTTTCACGCTGTGTAACGATGTAAATCGTGACATATGAGCAACAAATGTTTCATTGTCCGTTTATACATCGCTTAAACCGTCCGCTGTATCCTAGTCTCTGCATCCTCTGGCCATCCTCGCAACTCACATGCGCTGCAGCTGAAAATTGGAAAGAGGGAGAGGAAACAAAAAGGTACAGCAGAACCATCTACACCAGCGTGAGTAGCAGGAAATAGAAAAGTGCACAGTGAACGTTTGCATCTGATATACATCCGCGTTGGGCATCCCCTTTCTTTCCTTTTCGGCGTACGTGATGCATCCACTTCATCACTAATGCGTCGCGTTTGCAATATCCCCGGAACTCCTTCAGAGGTGTCATCCGCTTTCATCCGCTTTTTGCTAGACTTCCTAGAATCCATTTAACAATAACTCGCCTTACATACCAACATCCATTCGTTTCGCATTCTTTTCCGTTCGTTTAATGCAAATTTTCCACCACTTTTTGGAGCGGCATGAACAAGGATGGAGCCATCCGCCCAAATTTTTATGCTCATGCCTGGCTTCGCTGTTGCTTTATGCATAGTTTATGCATCATCGGCAGTGGGACGGGCCTTAAAATTAGCTTATTCTAAACCTAAGTGTCCAGAATAGTGCAGTTGTATCAACTTCTTCAATGACGAGCTGATTAAGAATTTCGAGTTGTACTATATATACTGTACCAAGATTGTGGAAAGCTAGAAGTTATATATTTTTTGGATTTCTAGAATTGGATCGAACAGAAGAGTTAACGGACTGAGATACTATCAACTCAACACTTGGCTTCTTTCTCTGTTCTTTGTCCTTTGAGACACAAAACATGGTCTAAACATTTCTTTGATTATTTTCTAACATTCACTGATTTGCCATCAAGTGAAGTTTAGGATTGTCAATGATAATTTTTAACTGCTCTCTTTGAAATTGTGATTATATGTGCTAAAGATATACAACTCTCATGCCTTTTATTTGTAACTAAAGTACTCAGCTCTGGTAGCATATGCTATATCTATATTGTCGCTTGCCCAGCTTATACTTGTTTTAGATGGGGAGGCCTTTAGAGTGTGGCTTGATTCTGCTGGGAGGATAGATCATGTTTTTGGATCCATATTTCTGGCATTCAGTTTACTCAATCGTATTACTTCCTAAGATCTCTTACCAAATGGCAGCTTAGCAAAAGTCAGTGGTGGAATAAATAAAGTTGCCCTGTTTGCTCACCTCACTAATTTACATGCAAGACCTATGATCTCATCTGCCTATTAAGAAAGATTGATAATATGTTAAGCGAACCCACTACAACTAGAATGGAGTACTAGAACCATTACCAAAGGTTAACAAAGGGAAGCAAAGTTTGTATATGCTACCATGATCTAATTTAACTTATGTCCAATAATTCATGCTGCATTAGAAGAAATGGGAAAGTAGAATCAATAAATTGCTTAAGGAAACATTAGAAATACCCTAAGATAACGTTAGGAGTGTAAATTAATGACCAGCATGTCCATCACTAATATGGTCATAAAGTGAGAGATTGATTGCAACCAACTTCAACACAGTCTGGCCAAATCTGGTTGCGAGTCATATGCTTGTATTCACGGCGATTCATCACGGATGCAAGATGATTTGCCACCAGCTTCCCATTTGTTTCGCTTGCAGAAAAGTGGCAGTGAAGGTCGCAATGGGGATCATGTTGACCATGGGGATGCTTCACCAACTCGCCAACTTTGAGGCTGTTTTCAAATTCTTCATGTCCAATACACTGTCAGAATGCTGAACGATTTGCTGAACATAGTGGTCCTCTAAAAAGGCCCATGCCCACTGCACCAACGGTGCAAGTAGGATGTTAAAACGGTACAAAATAAGCTTGCATCACATGGAAAAAGCGGCGATGCACATGAGTCCGTTGTGCAGTCATTGCATACGTGTTCATACGCTCTATCCATCGGGCATCCATCCACTGACGATTTCATCTGTGTAAGAAGTTTTTTGAACGTGCACAAAACATTTTTTTTTGAGCGGTATGAACTTTTCCGCCGGCATTACTAATGTACATCCATGACATATATGGGCAAACAAACGTTCTAATGTCCGTTTATTCATCGATTAAATGTCCGCTGTATCCTCTCGGCACTCCTCTGGCCATCTCATGCAATCAATCCTCTGCAGCCGTGAAAATGGGAAAGAGGAGGAACGAAAGGTGGCAGTGAACGTCCACACAGCTTAGTAGCTACGGAAATAGAAAGGATGGAAGCAGATGAATCTCATATATAAAGCATAATAACAGAAAAATCTGTTTGTATATGGGACGGTCTTGGTATTTAGGATGTCTGCAGTATGGCAAGAGTATGTGAGAGGACACCTAGCGGACGAATCCATGTTTCCCATAAAAAGGGCGAGGAAATCACCTGATCTCAGTTTCAGTCCAGCAGTTCCATTGTGTACAGGACCTCTTCACCCTTGGTCCTTGGTCTTCCACATCATCCATTGTTCTCCCCTATGGGATCATCACCAGTCCTTATGGTAGCTTGCGATCATTCAACACAGAACCAAAGTCCCTGTTCACCGTTTTCACCTATTCTTACACAAGGAGAAGAAGAAAGACGTTCAGTATGCTGTGGGTCAAGATGATCGGAGAAAGAAATGGAGTTTGGACTGTATGACAGCCTTGATGGTGGAGCTGAGGAATGAAGACACTCTGCATTCCAGTCACTTCATGAGGATGCCACCAGCCATTCGTTTGATGAAATTGTAAAGCGTCTGAGACCCAGGTTGACCAAGCGCGAGCACCGAACTTCCCGTCCCAACGCTGGGACCCTGACTGAAAGGTGGCACTGAGCTCTGGCAGCACATGGCCTCTGAACCACATACAGAAACATGCAAGTATGCCTGGAGGGCTGCACACCAAACACCATCAGCAAACAGCGTGAGAAAAAGGTGCAGGCTCATCATCGAAGAATAGTGGAGAGAGGTCTCCATTGTCCACACTGAAGAAGAGCTGGAGGAAAGTTTGCAGACAGTGGTATCAGAGTGGAACTTTCCCACACACGTTGGAGCCAAGATAGTGAAGCACGTGGCCTGCAAAGCTCCAGCCACGTCAGGGGTCCTCTTATTACAAATACAAGGCTTCTTCACTATGATCACTCCCTCTTTGGCATGGTTTGATGCTGACTAACAAGTTTCATGTACATTCCGATGCTTTAGGCACGGGTCAGCTTCAGATAGCCAGGTACTACAATGCCTGTGCTCAGGATGCGGCTTGGAACGCAACCTCATCATGGGTTTTCCAGATCGACCCCCCTACCCCAATGGACACACAAATGTGCCCTTACTTCATTCATTGCTGATGGAATGCCTTTGCCTCAGAACCTAACCTCATGAACCCTACACTCAAGATACCGTCACCCGTGAAGAGAGGATCTGTCAACTACAGGCTGGTCCAGCGGCAAGGTCGGGTGATGAGAACGCCTTTGTATCCTGACGCACAGTTCCAGATTTCACCACCATGCAGCATCACCCAGGGACTGTGAGCAGCATCGTGGAAGCTTTGCTGGCATCCTGCAACAATGCTTTATGCACCCGCTGCCCAGTGGATGCAGAACAGGAGCTTGTGTACGTCTACGACTAAAGGAATGAGCGGACATGGAGCCTAGGTTGATGGAGCAAGGACGAAAGCCTGACAGACACTGGTGAGATGGATAATTTAGACCCCAACAGAGCTTCACGTGAAGGGAAGAAGCAGCGCAACCTACTGAGACACTGTGCACACTCTCCCAGCTGGAGCAGTGGAGTGGCAAGACAGGATGATAGGTGGTTAATGGATGGCTTACTGCCTGTTATACACTGATGAGATTGTGCCTGTATGTTTGAGTGGCCCTACAATGCACAGGGGCATAATAAAGGGCTTTTTGTTATTTGAAAATGTGTTGATCATTAATCAAATTGTTATATGATAAAAAAAGGGCATTAAGTGTGGCAGGTGGGAGGGGTGGGCCATAACAGTCCCACTATGCTTGCCACTGGAGCTTATCGTATCTCCACAGCTCATCCTTACCTATCCCAAAACTATCCTGTCCATGCCCACAAGCATGCAACAAGCATTACCATTTTTTCAAAGTTTTCACCACTACACTTATTTAAGTAAAAAAATGACCAAGTGTGGTGATAAGCAAAGATAACCTTTATTAATAACTGTCTTAAGTAAACTGTATGACTTTATTAAAAAAGCAAAATGAACCATAAAGTGTCTTAAGCAAAGATAAAGTGAAACAGGTAACAACTCATCTCTGCACTATCTCAGTCACTCTGAGTCATGTCCCTGGTCTCAGCTGTTAAGCGGCACGGGACTGTGGATGGCTGGTGGCTGGGTGGCTCTGAGGAGCCATTTCGGGTGCTTGGCCCCGAGAGTACAACAGGGGATGGTGTGTGCAGGAAGCTCTCAGAGAGCTGACTCAGTCCCGTGAGGTTGAGAGGCCCTTCATCAAGTACCTGGGATGTCAGGCACAAGACTGATGACAGATTGTCCGTTGACAGCTTGGCTGAGGGGTGGAGGAAGGAGAGTGTAGTGGGCTGTCTGGTCTGCAGCTGGGCGAGGTGTGCATCTGTGGCATGCGATGAACCTGGCCCTGGACTGGGAAGGGCGTGTTTCTGCTGTGGGAAGTCCTGTAGTCATAGCCTTGTAGGTGAGGGGCTGTTGAAAGCCATGGAAAGGTGGTGACTCAACCTGGGGTGGAGAGCAGACCTGGACTGGGTTGGAGCAGGTTCAGCTTGAGGGCTTGGAGGGTTGTGCAGAAGTGCTCTGATCTTTTGCTTCATCACCTGGTATTGGGCCTCAGGCAGGTCCATGAGGTCTGGCTCATGTAGGTGATGAACGGCTTCCATCCGAGGATGGTATGTCGCTGTGGACCAGCTGAGAGAGAAGTTCTGTCTGGTCTTGATTGTGTCCGCTGATCTCCAACAGGACAGTTGTGGCTCTGGCGTCCAGTCTCCCTCTCTGCCTGCATCCTTTGGAGGCTGGGGATGGGGTGGGTTGGTCCTCTGGTGGCTGCCGCTTCTTGCTCCATTTGTGACAGGGGATCTTCCAAGTCCTCTGGCATGGGGAGTGCAGCTGTCGGGGGTGCTCTGCCCTGGCCCTCCGAAGATACCTGCCTGGACAGGGCAGCTGTCTCCTGGCTGGAAGAGGACTGGTGGTCTGTGGGCTCTCTGAGGAGAGGGGTGTCAGAGGGGCTGCTCCTCGGTGACGGACCTCACCTTCCAGGAAACTGCACTTGGCCATGATGTGACATCTCCCAGTCAGTGAGCTTGACAGCGGCCTGCCCAGACTTTTTGACGTGAAGCTTGCCATACCAGGTGTGCATGTGCTCACACCATCCCAGGAGTACATCTGCAGTGTAGCCCAGCTCTTTCTGCTCTGTCCTCCAAGCTGCCTGCTCTCTTCTTGGTGTCGCATAGAGTCTGTGGCTGTTTCTCCAGAGGTACTCGTTTCCCTCAGCCATTCCAGCACCTCCTCCTCATGCTCCTCAGAAACGTTACCCTGTTTCCTCTCTCCCTTCTCCTTCCCTTGCCTCTTCCTCCCTCTGGCAGGGCTTTCAGCAGCAGCGCCCTCAGGGACTTGAGCACAGGGCTTTGAGGGCCTTGGGGCTGGTCCACCACAGCAGCAGTAGCAGTAGCAGCAGCACAGCAAGCACCAGCAGCAGGATAAGCACCAGGCACCAGCACCATGCACCAGCACCAGTAGCAGCACAGCAGGAGAACACCAGGATACCAGCAGCACAGCAGCACCAGCAGTTTCAGAGTCAGTGCCAGGGGTGGGATGGTGGTTCTCGTCCTTCTTGCCAGGGCTGGCAGGAGTTGCACAGGCTTTCTCTTCTTCCCTGATGACGAACGCATGGTGTTATTCGAAGATGTCTGTGGCAGCACGTCTTTCCTCTGAATGCTGACTGCTGTGAAGCTGCATCCTTTTATATCTGCAGAGCTGATGCAATTCATACTCCCCGCATGCGCAGTAACGCTTTGCATCCGCTATGCAATCCTGTGTCTCGCTATAGGGATCCGTGATGCATCAGCGTCATCTGCTATGCATCCGCTCCCTTCCGCTGATGCATCCGCTTCCTTCACTATTCTCCCCTGGAAGCCCTTCGGATGTGTCATCTGCTTCCATCCGCTAGGCTTCCTACGAACATCCATTTAACACCCCCGCTACGTACTACCCCCGTCCGTTCCTTTCCGTTCTTTTCCATTATGTTTATGCAAATTTGGGCCACTTTTTGGAGCGGATAACAATGGATAGAGCCACCCCCGAAATTTTGCTCGTCTGCTGTGTCCTTTTTGCATACGTTTTGTATCCATCAGCCAGTGGGACCTAGCCTTAAGTTAAACTACCTGTATACTGATACTATCATTGTGATGGCTATAAAACAAGGCAGGTTTAAAATCTCTTGTTGAAAGAAGAGGACTCAATAACTGTCTGCTGCTTGACATGCTACATTAATGGGCAAAGCCAACCCAATGCAAAACGGCAGTAAAGATATCACAATGGTTACAAACTTCTCAGCTTCAAAAATCCCAGCCTCAAAGATACCCATTGTAAGGTTTGCACTTACAGGGGTGGGATTCTCCTGGTGTAACAATCAGTTTGCTAATTGCGTACTTGTCACCCCTCTCCTTAATGATTGTATTTGCCAGGACCAGACAGGAAGTTTAGAATAAACCAAGAATAAACTTAGAAAACTAATAGAAAGACAGAGGGTTATTGTTTTGTCACTGCATGGATGACAATTCCCACAGATTGCATTTTTATTAGAATAAGTTTCCTTGGAACTGCAACAGTATGTGTACTGGAAGACCCTGATGGTTTCAGATAGTACGATCTACAGTTTTACTGAATTAATATACAACACTAGTTTGGGAAGATGTGAAATCCGACATAAGGATTACACACAGTGTTTGGAATGGAGAACTGATTTTTAAAACTCAAATTGCCACACACACACATACACACCATGTCATGGAACCGCACAACTTGCACACCTTTTTGTGGCAACCCTTGTAGCATCAGTTGTAATACTAATTAATTATTATCTTAAATATATTCAATTTATTTCAAAATAAAAAAATAGTTTGGCACATATCAGAGAGTTTAATAATTAAGAAAGCAGTATCTATTATATTTCCATTTATTTCTAATCAGCATCAATATTGATTTTGAAATTTGTTATTTAAAAATAATATTTGCTTCACTCATTTTACTCTTCACATCCTCTAAGCAGAACTGGAAAATTTCCTGAGAAACTAGGAGAATAATTTAAAAAACACCTCTGATTAGTTTACATGAATATTTTCAAATATTCTGCACTTCACCATCAAATTGATTGGCATGAAGCATAATCAATTTTTTTTGATATATTTATGTTTGCTATCACTTTCCTACTCCGGGCCTTCAACACAAGACTTGGAAGTTAGGAAATTCTGAATCAAATTGTTTTTCCATCAGACCTGCCACTTTGATTTCATCACATCAAACCCTTATTGAGATCAAACCTTTGAAATAAGAAAAGATTTTTAATCCAGTTATACCAGATGGAGTCTAAATCTATAGGCCATGAGAGCTAGAGGATTAGGATTTCTCAGACCTTTGCACAAGTTTTCTCTCTCTCTCTCTCTCTCTCTCTCTCTCTCTCTCTCTCTCTCTCTCTCTCTCTCTCTCTCACACACACACACACACACACACACACAGAGGGAGGGAGGGAAAGAGAGAGAGATGTGAGTGTGTTCACAGAAATACATACAAGGTTCATGTTCTTTGACAAATTGATCCATGTGTAATATAAAGATTTAATCTTACATCATCCACAGAAAAGTTTCAGATGTTCATCACTCAGTCTTTTTAAATCCACACTAGATTTTAATTAATGGTGAGTTTAAAGAGAGCTAATTTCTTGCACTTATCGGATTGAAAAGTTAAACATACAAAACTGTGGTGCCTATAAAATTACGTATCATAAAACCAATATTGGAAAAAAAAATACCCTTTTAATAATAATCAGTAACAAAGTATTTATGGACTTTTGATCACAGAGAGAGAGTGGGCAGGGGGAAAGAGGGAGAGAGGGGAGAGAGAAATTGAGAGAGAAGGTAAATATGTCTACTAAGTGGTTGGTGTTTTGCTCTGTGACCCATGAAATGGGATCAAGAAATTAGTTCAAGAGCAGAAAGGCAAGTATGAGAAATAAAAGCATCAGAGAGAAAACATAAAGCTATGTTTAGCTTATGACAACTGCAGCTGGCTGGTGTCCAACACATTCCCCCAAAATGTGGTTCTTAAGAGAAGGAAGCTTGTATCTATAAACCAGGGTTTTTATTTTATTTGAAAACTAACCTTTAGTCTTCAGGTCTGCAGAGAACTTGGGGTCTCCCTCTCTCTCCATTTTTGCCATTTATATCATGTAAGCGGTACAGTAGTTTTAATAAAAGGTAGCAATGAGTACAATAATTTCTGGAACAATGTAAAAAACATCAACAACAGTATAGAATGGGAGAAAAGCCTGTTTTCTAACAAGTCCTCCAGGCTTAAAGTTGCCAAGGTTGGAGATCCCTGCCCTAGAATGAGGGGAGAGCCCAGTTTTCTTGCATTTCTGATGACATTATGAACACATCCATGTAATTTCTTGGCAATAATATGAAAGTGGCTTACCGTTGTTGGTTCTGGCTTATCATTGCTGGTTTTTTCAACATCCCATTGTAGCATATACAGGTAGTCCTTGACTTAACAACCACAATTGAATCCAAAATTTATCTTCCGAAAAGACAGTTGTTAAGTGCATTCTTCTTCATTTTACAACCTTTCTTGCCAGAGTTGTTAAGTGAATCTGGCTTTCCCATTGACCTTCCACTCAGAAGGTTGCAAAAGGAGATCACAGGACCCCAGGACACCGTCATAAATATGAGTCAGTTGCCAAACATCTGAATTTTGATCACATGACTATGGGGATGCTGCAATGGTCATAAGTATGAAAAGCAGTCTTAAGTCACTTTTTTTAGTATCATTATAACTTTGAATGATCACTAAATGGACTGTTGTAAGCCAAGGACTACATATATTCCTTTGGTTTTCTAGTAAGTCTACATCCAAACAGTTAACCAGGTTCAAACCTGACAGCTTTCAGGAATCAGCCAATATATAAACCAACATTTTATTCCTGATTCCACATATACATACACATCACCAAATGTCATTAAAACCAGTGGTGGAATTCACCCAGTTTGCACCAGTTCAGGGGAACCGGTTGTTAACTTTCTGAGCAGTTTGGTGAACTGGTTGTTGAAAGAAATCATTCGGGCAGAGAACCAGTTGTTAAATTATTTGAATCCCACCACTGCTGAAAACTCCAGTATCAATAAGAGTTAGTTGACAATATTATCCTCCTACTCTGTTGTTTACTTGTGCATTCGTTGAAATATTTTGTTTTTAATTTTTATGAGGTTGAATGATCTTCCAGTGTAAGATTCATCTGTAAAAATTGCTTAGGAAACTCTGACACCTGTCTTTTCAAAGATAAGCAGGAAAGAAAACTGAAAACTTCCAAACCCTCTAACTCAAAGAAGAATTAACCACTACCACAATTCACTCAAACAACACCCTCAGGCCTCTTTGACAAACCTGATCTAAAAACCAGGTTCTAAAAATCAGGTTATTGAATTCACAGTCCTGAAGTTTCTGCCCAATTTCAACTTCTCAGTTCAATAGGTTCAACCCATTCCTGGATTATAGTACAAGACCCCTATCTAGGTCAGCATCCAACTGGAAACAAATCTGAGTGACTTTATCTGACAGATGCTGTAAAAAATTCCTCTCCACTCCTTGTGTCACCCAAAAGCAGGGCTGAAAGGTGGCAATCTGCAAATATAATAAGAGCCACAGCGGCACAGTGGTTAGAATGCAGGACTGCATATTACTTCTGCTGGCTGACAGTAATTTGGCAGTTTGAATCTCATCAGGATCAAGGTTGATTCAGCCTTCAATCTTTCTAAGGTGGGTAAAATGAGGACACAGATTGTTGGGGGCAATATGGTGACTCTGTAAACCACTTAGAGAGGGCTATAACACACTGTGATGCTGTATATAAGGCTAAGTATTATTGTTATAATAAGAGTTATAATAATAATATAAAAAAATTATTATATTATAATAATAATTATTATAATATAATAATAATACTGGTGCTTTGGTACTCTTGCTGCCACACAAGATTTTGCAGGCATCATCTGAAACATTTGAACACAAGCATAGAAAAATGTGCTTTAGAAATGGGCAGGAAAATGCAGCTTGGGAGATCATTTTGGGAGATTGATAAAGGGTCCAGGGCAGAGATGGTATTCAGCAGGTTCTGACCAGTTCTGGAGAACCGGTAGCGGAAATTTTGAGTAGTTCGAAGAACCAGCAAATCCCACCTCTGACTGAAGATTTTACAGTATCTTTCCCCTGCCAGGCCCATTAAGCCACACCCACAGAACCAGTAGTAAAAAAAATTGAATCCCACCACTGGTTCAGGGCTTCCAGAAGTGGTTGTCTGTCCATTCTGATTATGGGACTACCAGGCAGATAAGCCCCTAGACGTCATCCTGACTGGATCCCACAGGATGTCAACCTCAGCATACTCTACAAATTTGACAGAACAGTACAAATCTTGATGGGAAAGATGGTCCTCTAGATACTTGAATGCAAAGCCAGTTTGTGCTTTAAAGGTAATAATCAACACTCTGAGTATTCTCTGAACTCAATTGTTTTCTTGCAGATGTTTCACTACTGATGATGTTACATAGTTTGGAAATGAAACATCTGCAAGAAAACAACAGAGTTCAGAGAGTACTAAGGACACATAATTTCAACCCTGAGCTGCAAATATTCATCAATATCAACACTTTGAATTGGACACAGAGGCATATATGCAATGCTCTAGCACAGGTGCCCTAAGTTAGCATAGACCACTTCATTTTCCATCATTGATGCTCTTTAGAAGCATTCATGTAGAGTAGGGGTGTCCAGCCTGCAAGCTGGATGCATCATGCACAGGCTACACCCACTCCGACTCCACAAATGGGGAAAATGTTGCAAAAGTCACGTGACAGCAACATGACACCATGAGTTTGACACTCATGGTGCAGAGTGTGTCCCAACACCTTTACTGCAAGGTAAATGGGACATGAGTCACTGTTGCCAGAGTCTTCCAGTTCAAAAAGGCCTGCACCCCAACTGAAATGGACAAAGCAGCCTTAACTACAAGCTCCACTATGGGTTCAGAAAGTCCCTAAACTGTACCCAGATGTACACACATATCATACACAAATAATGATCATTAATTTATTACATTTTAAGATGTATATTTAAAATTCCAGAAATGTGCATCTGGGTTAGTCCAAGATGTCTGAAATATCAAATGAAGGACAAGGAGATGACCCAATTTCCTTTACAATTGTCAATTAAACTGCCAATGGAGTTTTATGGAACATCTATGATAGGATAGAAAAGTTCTAGGTGCAGTGGGCTGGTTTCAAGAACAGGTGGCAGGTCTTACACAGCATTACTCTCCGGTATCTCACTGCTATTTTCTCTTTCCAACATCTGTTTCCTAATGCAATTGCTTCCCACTTCCTATTAGCAAAGCCTGACTTCTCCTCATCTACTAAAATGACGGATAGAAAAAGGCCCAATATTGTTTTCTCTGCTATGGAAATGCCTGCACAGGTCAGTCAGAATTAAGAGAGCTTGTTTCTCTAGTTTTCTGCCATTGGCATAAAAACAGAAATGCGCAAAAGTGAGACTACCAGAAAGGTTTATTAGGAGACAATAAAGAACATGCTGGAAGAGCAGGGAAGCCTAAGTTCTAGTTCTCCATTAGGTACAGAAACTTTCAGCTAATCATCCTCTCGAAGCCCTGAAGTAGGAAATCAAAGAACATCTATATAAATCTAATAACCTATTGTGGTCCAATCTGAATCATTATGATTCATAACCACCTTCAGTGAAGAGGCATCCACATTGATTGCAATTAATTAATTTAAGCTAACAAACACACCACAGAGAGAGACAGAGAGAGACAGACAGAGAGAGATTGTGTGTATGTGCCAACTATGAATATACTAAAAATATGGAGCTTCACAACAATTGGCAAATTGTTCTGCTCTCTGTATAAAGTGCATTCCCTGGTCCTACCCTGTGAAATTCTATTCCAAAGAAACTTCAGTTGATTTCAATGCATCTTATTACAAGAAACTGTTCTTAAGATTGGACCTTAAATGTTGATATGCTTTATGAATTCTTGTATGATCCGGAAGTGAACTCCCCAAGCTGCCCCGGGCTCCATGGGAAGATTAGGAATGTGTGCACTTAACACTTTACACCAGGGTTTTACTAGGAAGCTGCTCATTTCCATAAACTTGGACATTTGGTTTCACTCCTAGCAGGCTGGTGCGATTATGCTGAGCAGCTAAAGGTGAATAAGCTAAAACAGTTAGCAAATGAGAAACGGGGGGGGGGGAATTGGATGGGGTGGGGGGTCCGAGAAACAGGAAGAAGAATATTTTGGAGGGGGGGTTGGTTTGGTCTGGGTCTTGCTGAGAGCCAAAGAACAAAAGCTCCCCATTTGGATGATTCTTCACTCAGGCCCCATCAGCTCCATTTACTAATGCTCAATAGCTGAAGCTTGACAGCAGTCAGGCAGTCATGGCTCCCTCCGGTCTTCCAAACTTCTGCTTCGATGTGCACTTTTCAGTAGAAAAAGGAGTGGAAAAAGGGGAAGGGAGAGAGAAAGAAAGAAAAGTGAGGGAGAGGAGAGGGGGAAGGGGGGAAAGAGAAGAGGGGAAAAAATCCCCTTGCTGACACGGGGCATAACTTAATTTTCACGGTGCCGGGACAGCTGTATCGTGTAATCTGCCATGGCATGCCATTAAAACTTCAATGCCTTTACTGACCCAGAAGGGAAACTCAGACCGTGCAGACTCTTTTGAAAAGAAGTAGTGATCTTTCACGATTTATGAGCTTGTCTTAAAGAAACAGACTCCACTCACTTTATATTAATCACCCCTTTTTCGGCTGATATTGGAATCTAGGGTCTCTTAACTGAAAAGTGTGGAGACCGGATATCTGGAAAATGTTTGTCCTTTTATTGTTATGGTTGTTGTCATGAGGATGGTTGTTTGGCTTCCGTTTGATTTTTATTTATTTATTTTTGCTGGCCACAGATATTGTACCAAGTACAAGATCCAATTACCCTGAGCCCAGTTTGAATGGTTGGAGCAAGGAAGGGCTGTACACAGTGTACAAATTTCTGTACACTGGATATTCTGAAAAATGGAGCAAGCGCTTGAGAAACACAAGGAATTAGTATCTGAAGTATTTGTAACCATAGTGTTGCTTGTCTGATGCAAGAATTCCTAGCCACACAACTTTTGCTGCTTTGTTCCATTATAAAGATATACACATTGATAAAATAGGAACAATCAGAAGGAATAGTTTTAAATAACAGCAAAGGAAGTAAAATTTATCCAGTAGGGGAAAGTCTCTCCAAAAAAATCAAAACAGAGCATCCTTCCCCAGGTCTGGGTATTCCAGGAGCCTCTGTGGCGCAGTGGTTAGAGTGCAGTACTGCAAGCTACTTCTGCAGCAAGCTGCCTACAATTTGGCAGTTCAAATCCCACCAGGCTCAAGGTTGATTCAGCTTTCCATCCTTCCGAGGTAGGTAAAATGAGGACCTAGATTGTTGGGGGCAATATGCTGACTCTGTAAACCGCTTAGAGAGGGCTGTAAAGCATTATAAAGTGGTACATAAGCCTAAGAGCTATTGCTATTCCCAATCTAGGAACAAGAATTATGCATCTGGAAAGCACTAGGGGGTTTGCTGGCTGGGGAATTCTGAAAGTTGAAGTCCGCAGGTTCTAAAGTTGTCAAATTTGGAGAGGCCTAAGATAGACAATTGTTTTATTGGGATTAACTAACTGTAACAAGCAATAAGAAAACATTTCAGTTTTTCAGGACTCTGGGAGACAGTGTGTGACAGAGAGGGAGAAGGAGTGGGAGAGGGGGAGGGGGAGGGATGGAATGAGGGAGGGAGGAGAGAGGTGGGAGAAGATTTCCAGAGATGTGATTTTAGATCTGCTTGGGAAATGTGTTGGGACACTGCCAATCATTCAACCCCAATACTGGGAACCTTCCATAATGCCAGGTCCTAGCTTTATCCTGCTGCAAAACTGAGACTTGGCACAATGGAAAATACCCAATGATGCAATCCCTTGATCACAATTTGTCCATAAAGAATTAGATTCAGAGGTGCATTCTCTGAAGGAAGTTTGGGAGAAAATCATCTGGACCAAAACCAAATAATTTTAAGAATTCAGATTGCTAACAGCTAAAATCAGAAAGGTAATCTATTGTATCTATTATATATTTTTCCTTATCCTAATTTAAAAAACTGATTGGATATAGCAGGGACAATGAATGTGAATCTATTACCAGAGGGGTGAGAAGGAGAGGATGCCAGAATGAGGAAGAAAAAAGAGATAAAGAGGGAGTCAACATGAGAAAAATTGGGGGGTTGCATCACCCAATGGGGCATCACCCAAGAGCCCTGAAGGTGCAGTGATTAGAATGTAGTATTGCAGGCTACTTCTGCTGACTGCCAGCTGCCTGAAATTTGGCAAATTCAAATCTTACCGGGCTTAAGGTGGACTTAGACTTCCATCCTTCCAAGGTCAGTAAAATGAGAATCCAGATTGTTGTGGCAATATACTGATTCTGTAAACCACTTAGAGAGGACTGTATAGCACTGTGAAGCGGTATATAAGTCTAAGTACTAATGTTATTTGTTCTGCCCTTTAATTATTGACAGAATGTATAAAGGCAGACAGATAACTCTACAAAGCATCTATACAAAGTTTCTTTATTGGTCCATCAGGTATCCTCATATATAACTCACAGTTACATCGAGATTCATCTCAATGTCCAAATCTTTGCATAGCTGAATTCATAGTGTAAAAGGATAGTGCTCTTTTCATTCCCATAATGACGGAGCAAGGTGGTAAGGTACCAGCATGCTGCTGGGGTCCAGGCAAGAGTGAAGGAACCTCCCCCAACCCACCAAGGGTCAATTCAATGACCAATCAGGATTGCAGATGTGACCACATGACATGGACTACATTTCCCAGGATGCCTTAATGACATTTACCAAGATGCATTCCCTTAAGGGGACAGCTCCCAATTCCTAGCTAACTATAAACTGTCTGGACAGCACATGATTGCTATTTTAGATTCAGATTAGCTTAATATTGATTAACCTGCTACCACCACTAATAACATGAGGCTTATATTACAGATTTTTCCCAAGGAAATGTGGTCCCTCAGCTGAGAGAGTAACTCTACATAATGGACAACTTTACATAATAAAAATGTAACACAACTTTACAATGATAACATCAGAGTAACAGAGTTGGAAGGGACCTTCAGGACTTAATCTAGTGCAACTCAAGCAGGAAATCCTATATCACTTCAGAGAAATGGTTGTCCAATCTATTGTCAAAAACCTCTATTGGTGGAGCATCCACAACTTCTAGAGGCAAGTTGTTCCTAATGCATGCATACATAAACCCAAAATATGTTAATCTGCTACCTGATCATCTCAAAGAATCTTTTATATACATCATAATGCTATGACTGCAGGTGGCATAGCAGACGTGTTAGATGAAAGGCAACATAATTTAGATTCAGTATCATGTGTCATTTATTATGGTTCAATTTATCATTGGTAAAAATAGTAAGATTTTAATTTTACAAATTTTCAGACTTTATGTCTCAATGTGAATTTTCTCTTGGCCATGGGGTCAGATTAATTTAAGATAACCCACATGCTGCAAAAATATTGGGTTAATTGTAAAAAGCTGTGCTAATTTTGAAAGTTAAAAGAGACCATTAATAANTGTAGAAGGTATAGTTGATTTTAAGCTAATATAAGCACAGTGTTCACTTCTGGAAGTTATGGCTTTTTCTCATCTTTCCCTTGAGTCATCTTGGATCTTAGATGGTTTTCAAAACTTCTTTTATCCCTAGGTGAATTCATGTGATCAAAAAGTCACAATTTGAGTAAAAGTGATTCTAAAGCCTTCTTGCAAATAGTTCCACATTTTTTTTATTTTAACTACTGTTTGCTGATAAGTCAAATGTGATTCAGCCAAAACTTACTTATCTCAAGACTTTTGGATTCAGACCTTACAATTTCTATCCATTTTTATTGCTTCTCTACATGCAATTCTTACTTAATAAAAAACCATATTACATCTATGATGCTTAATGACTTTTATTGTGGTTGTGGTAAGAGGTGGTAAGAAATGGAAGCAAAAAAAAAAGGAAGGAAAAATGTGGAAAGGTTAGAAGCTGAAAATATCTCACGATATTCTGGGATTAAATTAAAGAGTGATTACCCCAATGATTGTAATGTGTTTAGAAACATATTTTATTGAAGGCTTTTCTATTAAATGGGCAGGACATAGTGGAAAAATTGTTGCTGTGAACATTAAAACCAACACAGCCCTAATATGTTTTTTGACTTGAATTATAAGTAACACTTTCTGTGGCTGCATCTGCAATGGGTGTAACATCATACATACCCATATCCAGACAAAGTATATTTTGGCACAAAAAGTGAATGTGTGGAACCATAATACAATTAAAGAGATGTTTTAGTGGTTCTTTTTTTTAAAATACAGGAAATTGAAAACATGACAAAATAAGGTCTGGGGTTTGCTTAACTCTAAGAAACCAGTAATTAAAGAATAAAACTTTGCAATAAAAAACCAATTATTTCAGGTGATTTAGACCACAAAAGTATAAAAGCCAATGTTTACACTGAAGATCTGAAGATGAATGGCTAGGTCAAAGTTAAAGGTACATTAAAGTGCATTACCTACTTGTCAAAGGCTAATTAGAATAGAAAAATGGCCCACTTTTCATTTTCAAGCAGACAAGCTTTAACTTTAAAACATATTGAGAACACAGATAAGCTAATGAACTGATAAGTTTCTCAAATTTCAGATCTTTGGAGAGGCATAAAGTCATAGTGATGGAATATTTTAATGGCCCTGCAGTCTCTCTGGAGACAAGCTCTGCCAAGCATGAGCCTTCCAGAAAATTCCTAACTTGTCTTCATGAACAGGGGCATCTGCAGGGGAAATAAAAAGGCTGAAAAAAAGGGGGTCAAGATGGCAGTTATAATAATATACATAATTAAAGTTCCCATCTCAGTCCACCATCTTGATCTTTTCACTTCTTTTTACTCCCCTAAAGCAAGGCTCTCCAACTTGGCAACTTGTGGACTTCAACTTTTGACTCTTTTTAAAGTCCTTTTGTAACAATTTTTTCCCAGAGATGCCTCCAGGGCAACAGTCTCCAATTTTGGCAACTTGTAGGCTTCAACTCCCAGAAGTTGGCTGGCTGAGGAATTCTGGGAATTGAAATCCACAAGTTTTAAAGTTGCCAAATTTGGAGAGCCCTGCCCTAGAGGCACCTCTGAAAAAAAATGAGAAAAGGAACCCTAAGATGAATAAAAAAAACAATATGGCAATTTTCAGATGTCAGTATGTCCTTACGAACTAACCTGATCTCATTTTTGAGAGCAAGGTCCCCCTTAATGGTTGTTAAGAATAATGTAATACACCTTGATTTCAGCAAAGCATTTAATGAAACACTGCATGACATGCTGATAAGGAAGCCAGTTGACTGAATGGTGTGCTAATTAAGNGAATAATGTAATACACCTTGATTTCAGCAAAGCATTTAATGAAACACTGCATGACAAGCTGATAAGGAAGCCAGTTGACTGAATGGTGTGCTAATTAAGTTGATACATAATAGGTCCAGACACTGCATTCAATTAGTGTTTTTCAGTTGTTGCTCCTGAAACTGGGGAGTATATTAAGTGGAGGATCATAAGGTTCAGTGTGAGCCTCCAACACTTCATTATTTTCATTGAGGTTTTTGCAGAAAAGATGATGAGAATGAGTATTACATTGGAAATTGATAAAAAAAATTGAGAGGGTTAGCTAATATTCCAGAAAGCAGGAAAAAATATCAAAATGATATTGACAGATTGGTTAAATTGCTTTAAGTAATTGTATGAAATTTAACAAAGACAAGGACAATCTTCTTAACTANAAAATATCAAAATGATATTGACAGATTGGTTAAATTGCTTTAAGTAATTGTATGAAATTTAACAAAGACAAGGACAATCTTCTTAACTTAAGAAACAGAAATCAAATGAACAAATACAGTGTGGGTGTGAATCTACTGCACTTTTATGATTTTTTAAAAAGCCAACTAACATTCCCTGAAAAATAATGCATTGCTGTGCTATTTATGCATATAATCTGTGGAGAAAATACTGATTTCAAAAGTTTTGACAGTATAAGACAGCCCTAAACCAAATATTAGCAGTGATAACGATACCAAGGAAGTATAAATAGCTGAAATTTCAGCTCAACAGTTAAATATCAAATTACATGAAAGAATGCAAACATCTCTTCATTTAATGCTTTGAGTTCCCTTGCACCGCCTGTCCTACCACATACATCGGACAAACTAAGAGAAGAATAAGTGCATGCATTGAAGAACACAAGAACTCAATCAAAAAAGAACTGACCTCTT
>BHFT01007328.1:0-24746 GCA_004320025.1 Laticauda laticaudata
AGGAAGGAAACATTCTGGTGTTGCTTACAGAAACTGCCTCTCCGTTAACCCTGATTACATTCTTGGCAGGACTAGACATCCTGTCTCAGAAACCTCTCTGGAGTTTTCTTTCCCTCCATTGCTGGTACTTTGCTTGTGTGGAATGACCATTCAAAGTTACAATGGCACTGAAAAAAATGACTTTTGACCATTTTTCACACTTATGACTGTTGCAGCATCCCCAGTCATGAGAGGCCAGGCAAGGAGATGCAAGCCTCGATGTGAGTGATATTGAGTTACCCAGCCAATAACATGTCCACCAAGCCGCATTCACCCAGTCACCCAGTCACATGACCACCAAGCCACGCCCACCAACTAAGCCATGCCTACAGAACCGGTTGTTAAAAAATTTGAATCCCACCCCTGCTTAAGAGGTACCAAATTTGATACGTTTTGCTACCCATGCTGTTGGCAACCCAGTCAGGTGATCCACAGGGAGCAGGATCTGCCCATCACTTATGGATCACTGATAGCTGTGCATATTCTGAAAACTCTTTTCCATCACTATTCTTTTTCCTTCTTCCCCAAGTGCAGAAAGAATTGGGGAGTTTCCTGGTTTTGAAAGAGCCATAGGAAAAATAAGAGATTATAAATGTGTCAAAACTTTTAACCTCCACATGCTTGCTGAACAGATGTTCATCAGGCTTCCAAAGGTATCTGGTTCTAAAAGAGCTACACTCCCAAGCAAGAAAGCATGATTCTTTTAAAATCAAAAATAAAAACTGGTCTGCAAAATCCACTGAGCAAGCAGAAGAGCTGGAAAATAGACCTACCTTCTCTTTTTCAGTGTCAGCCCACCTGTCCAAACTTCCCCAAAACGATACTTTTGCCCTATCCTTGCATCAGCATTCGGATGCGAAGAGGATTTTGCACTAGCTGGTTAACCTTCTAAAAAAGGTTGAGCAACACACCCAGAGAGTTTAATACATTACTTTGCTTAACCTATCTGGCACACTTAAAAGAAAGACATCACTATTTCACAGTTAACCAAAACATAAGCAATAGATGCAGCATAGGGACTGGCAAAAGGGACAGTGAATGTTATGCTGGTACAGTTTTCACTGACTCATATTAATTGGCAGTGGGAAAAGGTCCCTTGTAAAACAAAAAATGCAGTAAGAAAAGTGCATGCATGGTCTGAATCTCAAGCCAACCAGTAGATTCTGAGACTTCACAAAATTAGGGATGTGCAACATTTTGTATTTGCAGCAGGAGAGGTACTTTAGAGGGGATGTCACACTGCCACTGTCTTCTTGAAGAAGTTGCATTTGTGAGGTCATATAGTAGCCAAGCAATCCCAGGAAAATGTGCCTGTGTAAATTTCCACCTTGTTCAAGACTGATGCTTTTGTTTTTATTTTATTTATTTTTGTTCTACCATTTAAAGGGATGCTGCATTTATGACTTATTTTCTTTAAGTTATGTTTTCAAATAAAAGCTGACTAATCCTGCCTTTACAAGTATTTGCTCCATATTTAACCCCAGTGTTACAGAGGCAGACTGCTTCTTCCCCGACCTCCACCTCCCCCCCCCCCCCCNCCGGCCTTTCCCCCCCCCCCCCCCCCCCCCCCCCCCATTTAGCATGGCAGGCTGTCTCTTGTTAGGAAATCTAGGGTAACACCACCACCAGAAAATAATGTAGGAAATGTGTGTATGCCACATTTTAAAGCGGATTGCAGTGTAAAGGAGCAAATCATCAGCGCTCATGTAAAATCCCACCTAAGCATGAACGATGGATAACTCAAAACTCAGTAATACGTGCACCTCAGAATTAGCTTTTGTGCCTTCAGGGACCCTCTGAACCACATTGGTGACATTTCAAGACAAATGTGGGGGGGAGGTCGTTTAAGTGTTTCTTTTGTTTACTTGTCTAGGAAAGTGGAGAACCTGTTAAGGGAACCTTGGGGTAAAAGCATTAGTGTCCTTCAGTTGGGAAGCTATATAATGATTCCTTGTGTTCATAACCTTGAATTAGGCTGCTGACTTCAAGCTGCAAATCCTACTTTAGTGGAAGGCAGTTGTCACCATCCTGTGCACACTGAGGAGCCAAAGAAGCATTTGATTGACCATAAACCTGAAACAAAAACTTTGGACAAAATATGATTTTTTTAAAAACTGATTGGGTTGATTTGGATCATTGTATTTAATTTCCTGTTTGTTAAAATGTTATATATGTGCTTTTAAAATTCAAATCCTGCAAATCTTATTTCAGTCTAACTCCATAGGACCCACATTAGACATCAGTTATGCAAGTCCTAAAATAGGCTTAGGATTGTTAACAAAATAAAACAAAGTAAACCTTCGGAATTCCCCGCTCTCCCAAAAAAATCCTTTTAAAACCTCTTCTTTTGTGAAGAGTGACTAGAATGAAACGCTTGCTGAAAATGAAAAATTCAGCAGAAGTAATGGGTGAAAATAAGACTTTTATAGATAAACGTATCTTAAGCCAACATTGGTTAGGATTCTCAAGATGCCCGTAAGCAATATATGCTGGCGCTGTGCACTTCTGTGTTCTCTTATCTAACAAACCAATTTGAAAAACTGGACTGTCAAATCGAACATCTGAACTTATTCTGTTCCAGTATAGTAATTAATGTGAACACGGTCATTTCAAAAGCCCGGAGAAGAAGAAAAAACAATTTAACTGAAAACTTGCATTAATTTGTTAGTTTAATTTAATGAACTGATCTGACGCATAATATTGCCATAATTTTATCAAGTTATGGTGGAGCATGTGGATGGGCTTGATATGTCAAAGTCAGTGGTTCCCAACCTTTTTTTCACCCGCACCCCTAAAGAAATTTCACTCGAACCTCGCACCCCCTGAAATATATGGTAAATATATGGTAGGATTGAATTATTTAATTATTAAATATATGGTAGGATTGAATCTTTTCAGCTATGTATGTGACGGCCAATAAATAATGATACTTAACTCAAAAATGAAAACAAAGTTAGTCCATCGCAAAAGAAAATAAAAATGCCAACAAATAGCCAATAGCCTATTATTTACCTGGACTTTTTTCACACCCCCTGGAATATCGTCTCGCACCCCTAGGGGTACAAGCACCCCAGGTTGGGAACCCCTGGTCTAAGTAGAGCCAGATTGTGAGATTCTCCAGAAGATCCCAGGGTTGTTGGTTAGACTGGGGGAGGGGAGGGGACAAAAGATAGAAGCAAATATCTTGGTACTATGAAAGCAACAAGGGTGTGCCCATTGAGTCCCCAGGGCCTGAGACTTTGACTTGATGGAGATTTTATCAAATATATATGTTTAATTTTGGGTATTTCTGTAGGCTAAATAGGAAAAATGACATATTCATATCATACCCTTGTGTGTGGTTTCCCAAAAGGGATGATTGTTTTTCTGTTCACTGATTTTGAAATCAATGTCCACATTTTTGAAAATGCCAATAATATAATTATCAGTAAAATGAATGAATCATTTCTGAAAAGAAACCACAGTAATATTTAAATCAATTGGAGCAGGGATATCAAAATCAATTTCATTAAGGGATACATCAGGGCTGTGTTTGACCTTGGGGGCTGGGGTGGGAGTGGCCAGCTTGATGTCACTCATGTTGGGGCGCCTGTGCTGACCCAAGCACGTTGCCAGAGAAAATGGGCTCCTAAGCTTTGTTGTCAGCTGCGACGGCCTCCTGCAGCCCTCTGCCCATGAAAACAGAGCTCAAGAGTATGTGCGGCTCCCCTGGGCCCCACCTTTGGCCATGGCAGCCTTCTGCAGCCCTTTGGGAGCTCCATTTTCACTGCAGAGGGCTGCAGGAGGCCGCCACACCCAAAAATAGAGCCTGTGAGGGCCATGCACAGCCCACCCAAGCTCCATTTTTGCTGGCAGAGGCACCATGGACTGGTCCTTTGATATTTCCAGGGCGATCCCATGGGCCAGATCTAAGCACCCTTGGGCCTTGAGTTTGACACCCCTGTGTTAGAGCAACAGTCTCCAATCTTTTCAGCTTGGTAGATGGTTGTGGAAATTGTAACTACAAATACAAATATATATGTTTACTGTATAGGTGAATATACACATACATATATCTTTGCAAGAAAAATGTCTGAGGATCTTTAATAGTTGCCAAATGATATCTATCTTTTTTTATTCAAAATCTAGAGTATATTGGTACCTAGTAGAGTACAATGATGTTAAATGTCTATGAATGGTAGATTTCCTCATACAGTTTTCAATAAGAAGATAGGGCCAGAAATTCCATTCAAGTTTCTCCAAGTAAAACCATTCCTTTTTATTGCATATACAGTATCCATATATTTATTTGTATTTCCTTGAAATGCAGAAATTAGATCTCTAAAGGTTCTTACTTATCCATTTCTATTATTAGTCTTTATCCATGACTAAAAGAAGGCAGACAGGACAGAAATTAGCATACAGAGAAAGAGATGGAGTAATACATTCTCATTTGCATATTACTGAAAATAATTCAGATTTAAAGATGCCCCATAATTACCATTTTGTATTGTTTAATTCACATTCTCAGAATAAATATAAGTAATATCCAAGAGGATAGTTTAATCCTTTTGTTGTTCAAAATTTGACGACTTTGTGTGTGAACAATGAAAAACTTTCTAAAGTTTCCCCACAATTCTCAACTACTCTTTGTCCCCAAACCACATGTCCTTATTTAACCTTAAATAGTTGTCTCAGAGTTTCCAGGAATGTGTTTCTTTGTCAAACATTTGGAAATGTATTTTTTTTCCTTTTAAAGTCAAGAAAGTTTCATATTTAGAAGCACATCCGAACCTCAGTAAGCTCCTTTGATCGGTTGTGACACTGAATGAATGGTAAATACATCCTCAGACACAAAGTAAATATTCAATGGTATGTAACTCAGGTAGAAAGGAGTAAATTTTACACATGTTGGCCACAGACGCCTTGTCATTTCCCAGTAAATTAAAGGGTCTTCCCCTAGACCTTTAAACTTAAATTTATCATGCTAGTATTCTACCATAATTAATAGTAATATGCACATCCTGTATTAATATTGTGTTTGTTGCTCATAGGACAATAATGGTTTCATGACATATGTACATGCCTAGAAGAAATGGAAAAAGATGGAAGGCAGGGCTTTTTGTATTCTGTGTAAAACTTTCTACAATTATTTGATTTCTCTGTTTGCTTTCAGTCTTGGCCAGAAATTACAACTTCTCATGCGTTCTTGTTTCTTGGCAATTGAAAAGCCTGTCTCTTGCTCTGGCATAACTTCAATAATTATGCCACTATTTCCTTGGTAAAGACTCATAAATGTAGTAACTTCTTGGTGAAGGGTGGAGGAGCATGGAACTTGGGAAAAGTTTTCCTCACCGATACAACTTTAAATGCTAAATAATTTATTCCTATTCCCATCTGGTGGTGTTGTAAATATGCCTTGGGCTATATTTATGAATTTATTAATAATCACAAAAAATAGATCCTGGATAATTAAGAATGGTAGAGCAAAGAATGCTTGGGCAAAGTGCTCCACCAGTTTTTAAAGCCCTGCCTTGTTGTAGCCTGGCAGGGTAAGGAATAGGGAGGAAAGAAGATTTCTCCCATTGCTTGCATTAAGAGATGGAAGCATTCAGTATATTTGCGGTTTATAATGAGCATTTCTGTCATTCTCCATCCAGCATAAGTGGACTCTGGCCAGAGGAAAGCAGGAAAGTCCTCTAAGAGAGCAACTGTACACAGATCCATTCATAAGTACATCCTGTTGCATTCATTGGACATTCATCCAAGTAAATCCATATGGTAAAGATGAGCAAACATTTGATAGCCAGAGATTGTTCTTAGCACTTTTCATAACCTAAGAGCCAGAGTGGGTAGAGCCATTATGCAAAACTGATGGGACCAAATCACACACCTGGTTATAGTAACATTTTTGTGTCTCTTCCAATTTCTTATTTTAAAACCTGGAAGTTGTTGTGTTAAGACAATAAGCCCACACCTGAGTTTTGTGTGTCTCTGGGCTGATCCACAGATTCCATTAACTATTGCACAAAGACACTCTATCCTCATGATGTAGCCTTTATAGCTGCAGTGGTGCAGTGGCCAGAATGCAGTATTATTATCGTTGTTGTTGTTTTGTTGTTATTTATTGAATTTATATTGCTGTCCATTTATACATGGTGACTCAAGGTGGCTTACAGAATATTAAACCTCATTTAAAACAATAAAAATAATAAAATAAATTAATATAATGTAATATAATCACCCTCACACTCTATCCCGGCGGCAGCAGATCACACGAGCCATTTAATGGGTTCGTATTGCAGACTAACTCTGCCCACTGCCAGGAGTTTGATTCTGATTGGCTCAAAATGGACTCAGCCCTCCACTCCTTCCGAGGTCAGTAAAATGAGGAGCCGGATTGTTGGGGGGCAATATGCTGACTTGCTCAGAGAGTGCCATAAAGCACTATGAAGTATTAAGTGATATATAAGTTTAAGTAACATTGCTATCACTATTTATCTCACCCTGAGCCCTCTTCAAAGGGAGCCATAAATTTATCCATAAGTGTTCAAGTGTTCCTGTTTTCCATTTTCTCCCAAGACAAATCTTCATAAATGTATACAAACTAGGATGTCTTATTCATAATCTTGGAATAGATGCAGTTGGATTGGCATGTGCTGAGAATATATTGGTTTCTGAGGCTGCTGTGCACTCCCCCTTTTCTCTGGTCACTACATTTTATGGCTTGGGGTATTGGAGAGAAGACATCTGTCTTCCTCAGAGGCATGTCCTTGCATAATGCCTGACCTGCTGTTCATATATTCTATGACTCAGACAGATAACAGATAATCAGAGTTGGAAGGGATCTTGTAGGTCATCTAGTCCAAACTCCCGCCCAAGCGGGAGACCCTACACCATTTCTGACAGATAGCAGTTCAATCTCTTCTTAAAAGTCTCAAATGATGGCTGTTGCGGCCAGCAAGTGCTCACTCCAGTCCACTGTTTAAGTGAGAGCCGGAGAAGTCCCTGATTAGCTGGACCGTTTGACAGCTCCGTATAAAAGGAGCTGTCAAACAGAATCAGCTGTCTCTCTCTCTCAGCTGCTGCCAAGAGCCACGGCAGCTGAGTTACATGTTAGCAATAAAGCCTGTTAAAGCTTTATATTGCCTCCGCCTCTTTCTCTAAGCGCACCAAATGTAAAAATGGCACTCCCACAACTTCCGAGGGCAAGGTGTTCCATTGGTTGATTGTTCTCACTGTTTCTCCTTATTTCCAGGTTAAACCTCTCCTTGTTCAGTTTCCATCCATTATTCCTTGTCTTGCCTACAGGAGCTTTAGAAAATAGCTTGACCCTTCCTCTCTGTGGCAGCCCCTCAAATATTGGAAGATTGCTATCATGTCTCCCCTGGTCCTTCTCTTTACTAGACTAGCCAAGCCCAGTTCCTGCAACCGTTCGTTGTATGTTTTAGCCTCCAGTCCCCTAATCATCCTGGTTGCTCTTCTCTGTACTTTTTCTAGTCTCAACATATTTTTTTGTGATGTGGTGGATTACAAAAACTGGATGCAGTACTCTAGGTGTGGTCTTACTAAGGCTTTATAGAGTGGTATTAGTACCTCCCTTAATCTTGATTGTATCCCTCTGTTAATACAATTTAAGATTGCATTAGCTTTTTTGACTGCTGCTTCACACTGCTGGGTCATAATTAGCTGGTTGTCCACTATTTGTCTTTATCTGCCTTAGTATGTAGGACTTCTAGATGAATATTAAATAGATTATTAAACATGTTCAGTGATAGACCTGTCTGTTAAAAAAAAAACCAGGACTGCTGTTTGATTTATAGAAAGAAAGAGATGTTTACTTGTTCTGCCCCAAATGCGTGGATTAAGGATTTTTGCTGTTTCTGCCAACAAAGGGCTTTGATGGCTGGGTTTTTTACTGGGATTCTTATTATTTTTTGGAGAAGGAAATGACATTTTGCGTACTCTGTGGGATACTTTGACAGTTGTCAACTGTGGCCACTCAGTCAGCACTTCTATTTCCTTACCTTGCAGTACTTTAGGAATTTGAGATATTTGGAAGCAGAGTTAAAACTGAGAAAGAGTTCTAACTAATTTCCCCATCTCATCAAAATGAGTGAGAGAAGGGTAAAAACTGTTTACTACTTTTCTGGCAGACCTTTATTATTTTTATGTCACTGAGGCTTCCAGACTGATGCTTAGAAATAGCCAGAGTTACAGGGTAGTTATGGCATAGTTAGCTCTACACTGGCATCCTCTCAGATGGATTTAGTGAAAGTGACTAAAATCTCTATTCCAGGCAGTTAAGCACACTCACTCAAGCCTGCTACACCACACCTTAAAGGGGAGACTGGTGGTGTTTCATCCTTGCCAAAACATTAGGCTAGGATTAGGATTAAGGTTAAGGTTAGTGTTAGGAAAGAAAACTGAGAATCTTTCAGCTGTTGCCATTAAATTCTCCCAAATCAGCTTGTTCTGATAGGACCACTCAAAAGAGGCATTACTGAAATACGTTAAGCTTGATCATCAGGGCAGCATTAATTGTGCCAGCATTATTAATTTTTTTGCCAGCTCAAAGATTAGAGGAATGCACCATAATGTGGGCAGGAAGAAGAGTCTTCTGACTTGAAAATAGGAAGAAATGACATGGATTATATTTAGCAATCCTAGCTGAGGGATTTCCAAAGACTGCCAAGAAAAGGTTCAAGATTTGCCACTCCTAGTAAATAAAATTGCATTCTAAATTTACAAACACTCTTGCTTCAGTTTATTTTTATTTATTTTTATTTTATTTATTGGGTTCCAAGGCCGCCTAACTCCAAAAAGCCCTGAGTGTCTTTCAATATTTAAAAGAATATATAGTTTAAAAAGGAACATGATTGCCTGGGCAAAAACCACATAAATAACATCCAGGGGGGGAAAAGTCACCAGGGGCACCACAAGCATCCTAACCCCAGGCCTGGGAACGGTGCCATTTCTTAAGAGGCTTCCAAAACATTTGAAGGTGGGTTAACAAATTCCCACATGAGTGTTATGCAAATTTCTATTATAGTTGTAAACTATTAGGTAAAGGTAAAGGTTCCCCTCGCACATATGTCGTTTCCGGCTCTAGGAGGCAGTGTTCATCTCCGTTACAAAGCTGAAGAGCCAGTGCTGTCTGAAGACGTCACTATGGTGGTCACGTGGCCGGCATGACTAAATGCCGAAGATGCACGGAATGCTATTACCTTCCCATCAAAGTGGTCTCTATTTTTCTACTTGCATTTTTACATGCTTTCAAAGATGTAAAAGCAGAAGCTGGGACAAGTAATGGAAGCTCACTCCATTACGTGGCACCAGGGATTCAAACTGCCGAACTGCCAATCTTTTTGATCGACAAGCTCAGTGTCTTAGCCAGTGGTGGGATTCAATTTTTTTTGCTACTGGTTCTTTGGGCATGGCCTGGTGGGCGTGGTGTGGCTTGGTGGGTGTGGCAGGAGAAGGTTACAGGGGTGGCATCCAACCCATGTAACTACCGGTTTTGTTGCTATGATGAAGTCTCTGGGAGATGGTATCCAAATATATAAGGTAAAGAAGTCCATTGCTTTGATTATCCTCAGTATTTGTAGCGGACCATGGAGATAACCTGGGAGAAAACAGCCAAAAGCTGCTAGAAAAACAGCAGTTGAAGAAGAAGCATGCATTAAACCAAGTAGGATAGATTTTATTTTTATCTATTTAGCAAATTTATCTGCCACCTATGTCATGGTTGAGACTTGATTCTCTCTGACTCCCTGAGTTATAGGAGGGAGGGAAGAGGAAATATAGATTTGCATGATTCAGTTACCGTAGCCTATCTCAATAAAGAAAGTGTAGTTTTAGTCTTCCTGTGAAGTTAGTTTCCTAATTTGATTTACCTCATAGGGCTGGCATCACTGAACTAGCTATTGGTAAGAGGAAAAATTAAATTAACAATAAAAACAATTAAACAAAATTACAAACTCTAAAAGCACAATGAATGGATATGTATAAAAGAACAAGACATCTATTTATTAAAAATGATAAATTTCTTCAGTTTTAACACTGTATTTCTGTTTTCAGACCAACTTTAGACTTCAAAAATCACATTACTTGGTCTTGCTTCTCCTTCAATACAAATTAATTTAAGGCTGAGGATATTAATTTTAATAATAAATTAATAAGGTTTGAAGCTAGAATGAGGACCAACATTATATAATTATACATATAATATATTTTGGACTTTTTAAATAAAAGGCTAGCCTAAGAAACCTATAGAATTGTCTTTTATCAATTCAGGTCAGTCCAGTTCAGAATTCAACCAGTATTATTTTCCCTCCAGTTAGAAATATTGTAGAGATGGGAATGCTGGCTGGGTTTTCTAGGAATTATAGACCTAACAAATCTATATCAGTGGTATACTGACAAAACAGATAGTTACTGATGTAATGGAAAACAGTTGTGTGTTTAAAGTATGGCTTTGAAACAATTTGATTCTGGCTTGTTTAAGTGAACAAGTTTAAACAAACTATCTCTCTCTGAGTTCAGATACCATAAACAGCTGTGGTTAGTTTAAAAACAATATTAGTTGAGGTTTCCGGTACACTGGAGAAGAGAAAGATGGAGATATCTGAACCAAACTCCCATAGCTGGGGGCTTCCATTGATGTTTCAGTAAAATGCATTTGAAGTGTTAACTTATGGAAATCCTAAACCAGAGGTTCCCAATCCCCAGGCTACTAATGGGCCGTGGCCTATTCACAAATGGGCCACATGAACTGTAGGCCAATGCACATGCACAAACAGCTCAACTTGCAGTCAACCTGTGTGAGCATTTGCATACATGCTAGCCTGTTGATCATGTGGCCCAGTTCCCCTCTTCCCCCCACGCCCCATCCCAGCCAAGCTGCAAAGTTTGGGGACCACTGACCTAAACAAGTGCTGAAACAGAAGAATGTTCCTGTGTAGATCTGCAGACTACAAAAAAAGTTGAAACAAAGCAGGACAGAATGATAAAAAGATTCTGAAAAATAAAAATTTCCAGGGCCTGAAGTGGTCTGTACCCATGTTTGTGTTCAAGCCATTACTTTGTGCGATAAATAGCTAAATATGAAAATAAAGCAATGTTTATGTTAGAAATTCTGAAGATTTGGATGCCAGGGCTGTCATCCAAAAAACACAAGCAAATATCTAGAAGTAATTTTATACGGAGCAAGAGCTTATATTTTCCTGTGCTACTTAAACTCTGTAAACCAAAATTTATTTTTGATATATACTCTAGATGGTACAAAATAAAATTACAAAGGAAAGTGAAAACTGAAAACAACTTAATGATATATCCAATATCTTAGGATCATTCAGACAAAATATTTGGGTATTATTAAACAAGGTTAAGTTGCTCTTCCATCACCAAAAACATTAAAATACATAAACAATATTTTCCATAGGTAAAGTCTATATTTATGATTTATTGACATTTGATGGTTGGCTTAGTTACTCTGCATGCAGGAACAGTGACATCTAGTGGAAAACTTTTAGAAGAATTTTATTCAAATATTGATTTATGAACTGATTTTGCGAGAATGAGCAAAACGCTTGAGTTTTCTGAGGCTTATCTCTAGCACATATGTCACAATTTCTCTATTAAGATTAGTGTGAATGGCTCTATTTTTCATCTGTTCCTGAACAACTGGACTGGCCAGTCCAAATTAGTAATAATATATTTTAACACTTTGAAGGAAAACAGGGGCTTTGGGGTATGTAGCGTGGGGGGCATGGGAAGTCTCTCTTGGCAACCCATAAACTAAAGGCATTTTTTCAGTCTTACAGCAGCTAAACAGAGACATCTTGAGCCATTCTGGATTGCACTAAAATTATGATATGCTCATGATATCTTGACACCATCTCCATCCTTATATTTACATTCTGACATCTGAGGCAAGTCATGGGTTTTGCACAGTGGTTCGATTCAACAGATGTAACAATCAATTTGGTGAGAACGTGCACATGCTCTACATTTTAAAAAGCCCATTTTCAACTCAAATTACTTACCTTTTGCTGCATCCCCGGTGAATAAAACAGCTGATGTGTGGCAAACTGCTCTGCCGCGCAAATCAGCTGTGCTAAAAAAAAACAGGGAATAAAGCACAGGAAAGATCAAGGGTGGGTGGGTGGAGCCAAATGCTCACTGGAACTATCGGTAGAATCCCACCCCTGGTTTTGCATCATTTTGTCTCCCCAAAATAAGATATAGCAATCATATATGAGAACCCATTGCAGCCATGCAAATTTTACAAAATCACTACAACTAGGATTTGCAATTAAAAGAAATAGGTATTGCCATATTAAAGAAAATACAGTTGAAATGAGAGAAAAATCCAGTCAGAGAAACATGAACCAAAATGCTTCTTGCAGGCTTTTCAGATTATAGTACTACAGTTTTCTTACTCTGCCCATTACAAAAATGGAATGCAGTACATTGTTTCCCAAATCTTATTTACTCAAAGGGCAACTTCTCTTTGCAAGCTGTCCATGGGAGGCAAGACTTAGGGCAAGAACTGCTATGTTTGGTTCATGATGAAGAGAGAGTATACAAAATAAAAAATAAAAATAGGAGAGATAAAGAATGTCCAAAGGCATAAAAGGTGTGTGTGTGTGCGAGAGAGAGAGATTGGCCATCTTCATCCAGTTTGACTCTTCAGTTCCAGGCATTGTGTAGTCCTTAACAGATTAAAAGATTGCCCAACCCTTCTTTTCTAGATATTGAGGTAGAAGGGAATCAATCCTAAACATGCAGCAAAGATGTCATGTATATAGTACAGTGATGCTGATTTGGGGCTCATTGTGTCAAAAAATTTAAAAATGCCTAATTTGTCTTCTTACCATAACAGCAAATTATCCCTAAAACAGAAGTGTCAAACTCAAGGACCATGGGCCGGATGCAGCCCAAGGGGTACTTAAAACTGGCCTGCAGGCCGGCCTGGAAATAGCAAAAGGCCAGTCCGCAATGCCACTGGCAGCCAAAATGGGACATGGCCCCCACGCCCCATTTTGGCTGTCAGGGTGATGCAGGAGGCCATCCAGGCCAAAAACAGGGTGTGGGGGAGCATGCAAGTTCCCGTGGCCCTTTTTGGCCAGCAGGTTGCTGCAGGCAGTCTAGGCCAAAAACGGGGCACACAGGGCCACTCTTGCAGTCTCTTTTTACAGATGATCAGTTTAGGATAGGTCCTTCCTATGTCTCTTTGGCCATTAGGCAGTTGTGGACTCTTTTATCTGATTGTTTCTTGGGCCAAAGCCAAAGAATGGTATATGGGGGTCCACGTGATGCCCTCACACCCCGTTTTGGCCAGCAGGGTGCTGCAGGCAGTCTAGGCCAAAAACGGGGCACACAGGGCCACTCTTGCAGTCTCTTTTTACAGATGATCAGTTTAGGATAGGTCCTTCCTATGTCTCTTTGGCCATTAGGCAGTTGTGGACTCTTTTATCTGATTGTTTCTTGGGCAACATCTCTTCCCCTATTCCTCAAGGTCAGGGGTGTCAACTCAAGGCCCACGGATCGGATCCGGCCCATGGGATACTTAAATATGGCCTGTGTGGCCAACCTGGAAACAGCGAAGGACCAGCCCACGGTGCCTCTGCCAGCGAAAACAGGTTCCCAATCTCTGTTTTCAACTGAGACGGCCTCCTGCAACCCTCTTCCAGTGAAAACGGAGCTCAGGAGGCTCAATTAGTACAGACTGGTTCATCTGCTGTGCTTCCATTTATTGGCAAAGCCCTCCATCCCACTTAGCTTCAATGCACTATGGCTGGAAAGCACCTTTCCCTGGTCACTGGTTCCTGCTTTCCCTAGCCATTTTATCCTAGACTCTTGGACCAATGAAAGTCAATTCCTTCCTTCCTTCCTTCCTTCCTTCCTTCCTTCCTTCCTTCCTTCCTTCCTTCCTTCCTTCCTTCCTTCCCCAGGTACACTTGACAAAATTTCTTACTAATTTCTTCTGTTTCTGGAAGCAAGTGAAAACGTGCTTGTCAAAAAAGATAAAAGTGCTGCTTGTTAGGAAATGTAATCACCTAACAGTTGGGTCGGAAATTATCAGCCAGGATAACATTTTGATACTGTCTCTTTAAGAGAATGCTAAAATTGGATAATGGTATCCTCAAATGGCCATAAGATGGAGCCAGAAACCTGGGTTGTTTAGTCCTGTTGTAGAGAGTGTTTGCTTTCCTGCCAATTCCTATTGACTGTTGTTCATCACTGTTATTCTTGGATTTGATGTGAGTCTTTTACTGAACTGTTTTGATAACTGGACTTTATTAGATTATCCCTGGACTGAAAAACTGACTGCTTTAACCGTGAATGACTTTGGACTGTTTGTTGAACTTTGCTTAAGGTTTTACTGGAAATAAAAACCTGCATTTACTATACAGTGTCTCTGGTGCTGGTTTGTGTGTTATTCTTCACCACTCTCACTACGTCTCCCTGTGTGCGCTCATTCTCCTAATGGGGAATTACCTCAACACTGTTTCTTTCTTTCTCTGTACACTGGTTCTATCAATGAATGCCTCCGATGGGATGGTGTGAATCTATGAGAATGAATTAATGGATGGCGGCTCATACAGACATTCTATCACTTGGCATCACAGATTTTCAAAGGCTTGTCTACAGAAAGAAATCTGCTTTCCTGGCACACATGGGAAGGATAAGCAATCAGGGTCTGTGGTAAATGTGAACCAGACAGTTCATTAGATCATCCACCATATCCAAAGTGGAAGAATAGTTTGAAACTTTGAAAGGAATTTCTTAAACTAGTTTCATTTCTAACCAGCTTTGGGAGACAATCAAGAGCAACAAAAATGACAAGGTGTCTGGAAGCTAAATCCTACAGTGAACAGTTGAGGCACCTAAGTATGTCTCTAGCCTATCAAAGAGAAGGATTGGGTGGGACATGGTAACTATCTTCTGTACTTGAGGCGCTATCACAGAGAATAGGGGATTTTGCAAAGTGCCAGAGTGGAGGACAAAAAGTAATGGGTGGAAGCTTGTTAAAGAGAGATCCAACCTAGAAGAAGAAATTTCCTGACAGAACACTTAATCAATGGAATAGCTTGCCTCCCAGAATTGTGGGTGCTGCATCACCGAAGGTTTTCAGAAAGTACTGTAAGTTTGGACAGCCATTTTGCCAAGATGGTATAAGGCTTCTGCCTTAAGCAGAGACCCCCTCTGGGGTCTCTTCCAACCCTATGATTCTGTGTTCAATGAATATTTTCCTCTTGAGATAGGGATTGCCCCTAATTTTGTAGTCTTCAAAAAGGCATTGAAGAGTTTATTTTTCCACAGAGCATTCATTATTGACCATGAAAAGCTTGCCATATTATAGTTGGGAATGAATAGTTCTGTTTTAATCTATTCTGTTGTTTTCATTGCAACCCACTTTGGGTCTTAAAAAACAGGCACTGTTCATATAAATAAATTTCAGAACTATGTTTTTTTTACATTGAACTGGTATGGCTTAATCAGAAATTATAATTTGTAGTGTGCCCTAATATATAATATACACATCAATGATGCCTTCTTTCTCTCACTTTTAGACTGAATTTAGAATTTGATATAATTACATCTTGTAAAAATATTAAAGGAAATACAGAGGAGGGAACACAACATCGTAATCTACTATATGAAGTTGCTATATTTTATAGAGAAAGCCAATGTGGTGCAGTGGTTTAAGATACCGGGCTAGAAACTAAGAGATTGTGAGTTCTGGTCCAAACTTAGGCAAAAAGCCAGCTGATTTTCCTTGGGCTAGTTATCCTGTCTCAATCCTGGGAAGCAGGCAAGAGCTGAAAATGTTACCAAGAAAACTCCAAGACATGTCCAGATACTCACCAGGAGGCAAACTTGACTCCCACAACCACAACAGTTTTATAGATAATCCAGCAATAACCTTAATCGTATTAATACATGCATATAGCATGCTCTCTGGCTTCTCTGTAATATGGATAAATCAGGGTGATTACACTGTGTCAGCACTATGAACAGTTTTGACAAATATAAGGATTTATTTATCTTAATATAAAGATTCTGGGGAACCTTTCTCAGATAACAATTTAAATTTATTCATAGATGTGATAGAATGGGGGGGGGAGTCAATGAAATTCCTTTGAGTACAGTATTCAGAGTAAGATAATTGTGATAAAGATAAATTTAACTCCAAGGTTGAATTACATTTTGAGAGGTCTTCCTATTTTTATTTCATTTCATTACTTTAATTTATAGGAAACTGAACACATTTCCTTGGTCAGAGCATAGGAAGACTTTCATTGTGCAGATTAAACTCTCCTGTTGGGAAAAAGTGAAATTAATGTTCCATACTTTCAGATTTATCAATGGGCTGTCAGTCTAGCTGAAAATAAGGAACTTTATAGTTTAGCTTCTCTTTGAGTTCTATCTAAAAATCATTATTTCGTCTCATGTTGGGGTTACATTTATCAATACTGTTATATACTTCTTACTGTTAATTGGTTGTCAGAATTAAGCACATGTATACTGAAAGACAGAAAAAGATTAACCTATTATTTTGTCATATGTTTCAAGGGGAAATTATATTCCATATTTGCCCACTAAAATAGTGTTTATTTATGCTAATTAACAGTGGCTTTATGGGTTTGCCAGCAAATTATCTTACCATTAATTGCTTTAAGTTGTGTTATCAGGGACTGGAGCTCCATTCTGCTTGCAAAATCAATGTTCTACCACGACATTGTGATCCTTTGTCCATTTGTTAAAAATCATTTTTTTTTTTTTTTCGAACCAGTTCTTCGTGAAGACTACTCAGTAAGAAGAGGGAATTTTTTTTTTATCCCAAACATGCTGAAAATCATGGTCCTTTCTCCCCTTGTTTACTTGAATCCTTATTTGGGGGATTCTGTGTTTAGCCTGGGGCTGCCTGTATGTATGAGTTGCAAAAATCCAGATGATCACGAGATGTCAGCAAAGAGAAAGAAATTAAATTGTCTAATTTGTTGCAGCTCAGATTTGCTAGCCATAGCTAAGCCTCAGTGTGATTTCTTGTTTTGAGCAGAGTGTTAATATGTAAACCAGAGTGCTATAACTTATGGAACAAACTATACTTTAAAAAGTCTTGCATACAATTATGGAACAAACTATATTTTAAAAAGTCTTGCACATAATTCCGGACTTAAATTGTTAAAGGAGGAAAAACACTAAGAATTGTTCTGTAATTACCAAACAAAATTATGTTTACACTAGTCTGTTGAATACCCATGCTTCACTATGGAACTATGTGATCGAACTTGATAGATTGACAGTTAAAGCGTGAATATTAGTGAGCAGTTGATTGGCCTCTCCTCTCCCCTTCTCTCCCTCAGGCTTGCCCCACCGAGGCCTCTCCTATCTTATTTCCTTCTCTCCCTTCCAGGTGGAGAGGGGAAGTAGAATGTCTAAACTCCCAGCCCGCAGGCCGAACGAGTCACATGCTGGCCACACCCATGCTCAAATGGCAGTTGGAACAGAGTTCTTTCAGGTGGGGAGGGGGAGTAGAACACCTAACGCCTTAGCATCAGAGCATGTTAATAATACTATAAGAAATTCTAATGACCTGGTGGTCATTTCGAAAAATCCTTTCTTAGCGATCACCTAGAAGCCAAGAGGAACTTATGTGCCAAATTTCAAGCTTGTAGGCTTTACGGTTCTAGAGATTGCGAGATGATGTGTGAGTGGTATTTCACTTTTATAGAGAGAGATCAATGCCTCATCATGTAAAATTATAATCAACATTTGTTATCTAATTCAAGGATAAAGCAGAACAAGACAACAAAGCAAGATTTGTTCCAAGCATCTATGAGGTGGAGCAATAAACATAAAGCTAATAATAAACAGTTGGGTAATAGTGGTGAATGTCTGTAACTCGGGTATAGAATGAGGGTGCAAGTTCATTCTCCAAGCTTGTGGGTTGGTTTCTGAATGTTTCATTACCAGGCTAGGTAACATCTTCAGCAGAAAAACTCTGCTGAAGATATTACCTAGCCTGGAAATGAAATGTTCGGAAACCAAGCCACAACCTCAATAAATATCCTGTTTCTTCAACAATATGGCCTCCCCCAATAGGAAGTCCCAGCATGTTTCATAGGCATGAAATGAAATTAAGCCCCTCCCCCCAAAATTAAGGCCTATATTAAAACATGCGAAATGGCGGGGAATGGTGGGTGGGCTTGCCGTTAGGAAGTACTTTTGTTGCACACCCAGATATAGTGCTGCCTGCATTGACCCCGATACGAAGTGCCCCACCAATGCCGAGGTCAACATCCAAGCCGTCGCCGCCTGCCCGCCCAAAGATGCAAGGGGGGGAATTAAGTCACTCCCGAAAAGACAGCCTAGCAATTTTTTCGGGGCTCAAAAAAAAAAATAAGACCCGGCCTTATTATATGAGAAACACAGTAGTTGTATTAAATTACAAAGTACATAAATTATTTTGTATGCCATTATTTTGTGTATCTTCCAAAGCATCTTTGATCAGGGAAACTATCTTTTTGGTCTGTGTTCACAATAGATTCTCAAAAGCTACTTGGCTTAGTAATAGTTAGGCATCTTTTTTAAAAATGAACAAGAATAAATAACCTGTTAGATGTAGGATAAAGCATTTAAGGGGGGGTAGTCAGGGGTGGGATTCTACCAGCTCTGTCCGGCTCTGTAGAACCGGTAGCTCTGAAGAGCAATAGACATAGAACCGGTTCTATGTCTGTTGATGTTTTGGGCCACCCGCCCGCTCAGCTGCTGTGAGAGGCACAGCTACAGTTGAAAAAGCAGGAAAAAAGTGCTGTTTCAAACACTGCTTCTCTGCACTCAGCGCTGATCAGCTGTCCAGGCAGTAAGCTGATGATGATTTACAGGCGCCCACAGTGTGCAGTGAAGCACATCATAAATCACCAAACCTCGTAAATCATCAAACCAGTAGTTAACCCTGTCGGATCCCACCCTAGGGATAGTATGTGTGTATAGTACACACACACGCACACACACACACACACACGCATGACTAGTTGTGCAATACACAAAGTATTCTTTCATTGCAGCTACAGCATTCACTCAGAAGGCATAAATGACATCTGAGATCTTTTTAATAATAGAGTTTGTTTATAAATTGGATAAGTTAAAGCAAATAAACTCAGAAACCTCTTAGCTAAATGAGGAAAGCATAGCAACACTGACAACCTGTGATAAGATTACTGTCTTTTAAATCAGATTCACTCTACCATACCAAGCTCAACTCCAGAGATCTTTCATAGACCAATCCATTATCCTCCACTTAGAGACAAACAACCTACTCTCTAACAAACAATTTGGTTTCAGAAAAAAACTATCCTGTAATCTGCAACTCTTACACTGCAAAAACACATGGACTACACAACTCGATCAGGGCAAAGCAATAGACGCAATCTACATAGACTTCTGTAAAGCCTTTGATTCAGTGGTACACGACAAACTACTACTAAAACTAAAATCTTACGGTATCTCTGGACAACTGCAAAACTGGATAGAAGCATTCCTGTCAAACAGACAACAAATGGTCAAAATTGGGAACGTCCTATCAAATTATGTACCTGTCAACAGTGGTGTCCCCCAAGGCAGTGTTTTAGGACCAACTCTCTTCACACTCTACATAAATGACCTCTGTGATCATATTAAGAGCAACTGCATTCTATTTGCTCATGATGTAAAGCTATTTAACACCACAGACAATACTGCTACCCTTCAAAAAGACCTCGACTATGTATCAAAATGGTCAAACAAATGGCAACTTCAAATCTCAACAAATAAATGCTCTGTCTTACATATTGGCAAAAAAAAAATCAGAAAATAAAATACATGCTGAATAGTCAAGACCTTGTTGATGAACCAAACTTTGTCAAGGACCATGGAGTACTCATCTCAAATGATCTTAGTGCTTGAGCCCACTGTAACTACATAGTTACAAAAAGGCATGAAAGTTGTTAACCTAATCCTGCGTAGCTTTTTCTGTGGTAATATCACACTACTAAGTAGAGCATACAAAACATTTGCTAGACCAATACTTGAAAGAGCTCATCAGTCTGGAACCCACATTACGCATTTGATATTAATACAGTTGACAAAGTCCAGGATGTGATCCAAAAATATAACTACACTGTAATAGTTTTATATATGGTGTACTTCTGTTAACTCTGAAGGAGGTGGCTGAGCAATCTTTTCATGAGAGGACAAATTGGGAATTGGATTCCACATAGAATTTGCACCTTAGAAAAACATGTTCTAAGGTTTCAGATCAATCAGAGACAGAAGAGTGCAGAAAGTCCTCGACTTATAAAAGTTTGTTTAGTGACCTTTCAGTTACAGCATTGAGAAAAGTAATTTATAACAATTTTTCACACTTATGAAAAACTTATGACCATTGTATATCTCCATGGTCATGTGATCAAAATTGAGACACTTGGCAACTGACTCATATTTATGATGGTTGCAATGTCCCAAGGTTACCTTTTATGACCTTCTGACAAGCAATCAATGGAGAGAAGTCAGATTCACTTAACAGTGTTACTAACTTAACAACCGCAGTGATTCACTACACAAGTGTGACAAGAAAGGTTGTCAAAAAGGGCAAAACAACTGTTTTGCTTATGAACAGAAATTTTGGGATCAATTGTGGTTGTAAGTCAAGGATTGTCTGTATAGCCTAAATCCTACAGGGATTTCTTTATTTCTACAACCATAATTGCAGAAGGGAGGGCATTAGAATACACTTTGGAAAAAGCCCATTGATGATAGAAGAATAAGTTGTTGAAGTACAAGGTTAAAGGTTAAAACAAGATTATGTTGTTACTTCTGGAAATCCTGTTCTGCTGACAGGGACTGAAAAGTTGATATTTTATCGATTTGCCTACAGATAAGGGATGGGATATAGGATGAAGAGATAATTGTTAGTTTAAAGGGGGCGAGGAGTCACTAAATTTATTTATACTTGTGATGAAAGATGGAAGTCATTTCTTTATATATTTTTTCCTCTTTGTTATGTTTTCTATTCTTTTTTCTTGCACTTTTTACTCATTTCTATTCTCTTTTGCTTGAGTTTAGTTTAGTTTAATATTAGATTTTACTCTAAAACTTCTCTATGTAAAAAGAGTCCTATTGAACAAGCCAGTTCTCCAGTTTGATTACTAGATGCATGGCATACATCTTACTGATAATGAATGGGCCTATAATGAATGGGCTCATTCATCCTTATTTTACTTTTATAAAAGAATAAAAAAAACTTCCACCATATATTGATCAAAAAAACTATTTTATCAATATAGGTACAGGGAAACTTGGGCTGGCATCTGTCAAGAGAGTTTTGATTTCAATAAATCGGGGGTAATATGGCCCAATCTCAGTACCTTGCCTGCAGAGGTGGTATTCAACAGGTTTTGACCAGTTCTGGAGAACCGGTAGCAGAAATGTTGAGTACTTCAGAGAATCGGCAAATACCACTTCTGCCTCCCGAGTCCCAGCTGCTCGGCTGGGTCTTCTTTGGTTTTGCCCTGCACAGGAGAATGGACCTGGAAAGCAGGTTAGTGGGGTGGGAAGGGAATGGCAATTTTGCAGTATCCTTCCCTTGCCACACCCACCAAGCCATACCACATCCACCAAGTCACGCCCACAGAACCGATAGTAAAAAAAATTGAATCCCACCACTGCTTACCTGTGGTCAAACATTCTATTATCTGTCTGGTGGTCATTGCTGCAAATAATCAATTGCTACACGTGGTGAAAAGAAGTAAGTATCTGAATTTCATAAAGACTGGTAAAATGAATGTCCCCTCTGAACAAATGCAGAGATGTTGCTAATGTGATCTGAGCAGCAGTTATATGCCAGAAAAGAGAAGGATTTCTATAATTGACTGTTTCAATCAGTTGGTGTCAGGAGGTATAAAAACAGCACATTTCCTCATTTTCAGCATTTTTCAATATTTATTTCCAATTCTATAAGATTATGAAAGGATTTATTACTTATAACTGATTAGATCAGTGCCCTCTTAGCAGCTTTACAACTGGAATCACAGCAAGATTTAGGAAAACATTTATGAATAGTCCTACTGTTTCTATAGATACTATTATTATAGACTGTAATGTGAACATGTGAGATATGTAGCTCTCTTGAGTTTGGTTATGGACATAGTGAGGTTGAAAGCAACATTTCTGAAGAAATTTACTGAAATGAATGCCAACTGGGAAATTAAACCAGATAATGGCTGTACAACTAAGGTGGCCTCCAATTAACTCTGGATTGGCCAGCTTCCTCAGCTGGAACATATTGTGGTCTAGCAGATTTATAATGAACAAAATTAAAGTTGTTGCAGAATAGAAGAAGGGGTAAATTATCCTTTTTCTAGGTACATCACAAAAGAGGAGATATTAGGAACCAAATTATTTAATATTAAAATATAATCAATTTTAGAAAATATTTGCACAGACTGGAAAGTAAAGGGGCTGGAAACATCTTTTTTAAAATACCCCATTTAAAATAATTAAATCCAATGTATTAGCCATTCCTGCAAAATTACTTGTGAGATTCCTGAATTTACAAGAGATTTATTAAAAACAACTCTTGTAATCTGAACAAATCTTCAAGGTCAAGAAAGAAATTATTGAACTGAGCATGAAGTGAATTATCATCTTAGCATTAAAGTCTCTGATCAAAATCAAATATGTCAAAGAAAAGCAGCCATGCAGCATTCAAAATACTGCATTAAATCATGCCTTAGCTCTTCAAATTGTGCTTTCGATCTTGAAGAAGATAAATAGAAGTTGACATTAACTAGCAACTAAAGCAACTAAAAATAAGCCTAATAAGCCTAATGGCCAAAATCCAATTTGCCTGTAATGGCAAAATTATCACCTGGATCAGGAGGTTAGGGCTTTAAAAAATCCCAAAGCTGACACTTGAACTGCCACCACTATTACTCAGTATGAAAATGATTGGTCATAATTATGAATATAGAATATATTCCTGGCCTCCAAATCTCTCATAGAAACTAAGTATCAAACTTAGTAATAAGGTTAATAAAACCTAGGCACCTGATTTATGAGACTAAACAGCTATATCTTATTACTGTTATCTGCAATATAATTGTCATTCTTGGTTGGGCTCAACAGGACTGATAAATGTGAACGTTGGAATGGTATCCAAAACTGCAGCTGGTGAAGAAATCTGGGAACAGAGATGTCAAACTTGCAGCCCATGGGTCAGATGCGTCATGTGCTGGCCATGCCCATCCCTGGTTTAGCGAAGTGGGAGAAAGTTGTGATGTGTCATGTGATGACAATGTATCATTGTGAGTGTGACATCCCTGCCTGAGAACATTTGGGCCACCAAAGACCTCCTTACAAAATAGATGTTTGAAGCCCCTATGGGGAAATCTACAGACTTGATAAATAGCTGTGAGTCCCTGAAACGAGCCTTTGGATTATAAGGGTTAAGTTGTTGCCTGGAGTTTCCCTTGACTGTAGCTGCTTGGTTTTAGAACTGGGGCCCAAGTGGAAAGGACATTTCTAGATTCATTGAAAGATGCCAAATGTGAGTCCAATGAGCCACAGAGCTCATGACAATAATGTTCCCATAATGTCAGTAAATATACATCACAATTGGCAGGCCTGTAGTTGGCCAAATAGCTATGAGTTGCAAGAAAAGAGAGATGTCTCCGAGTTTCATTGCCTCAGAATGTCAGTTCTCAATGTTGCTTTTTTTTCCTTAAGAGGTTTTTATATCCCATCTTTGCTTGTAGTAACATTTGACTAGAAGTAGATGATGGTTTCTTTTTATGATCAATGTCTTAGCTAATATGTGCTTAGCCCTAATATAATCAGAATCAAAACACCTGTCAAATGAAGGATAGTCTTGTACAGACTTATTTGCACTAACCAAAAAGAGTTGAAGTTAGAGGATGAAGCTGGCATACGCTCTCAAAACCTCAGCCTCTCCTTAAACAACTGTGGCACTTTGCACAATGGCTTCTTTTAATCCATAGAATTATGACATCGAGGACTTCGGTAGAGTGTTTAGAATTGCAGTGGGTTCACAAGGGAGGATCAACTTAACAATCAGACTTCACAGATTAAAAAGATCCAACACCAGCTTTTTTCTTATTTTAGCCCAACATCACTTTTGTTGCTGTTTCATGATAGCTTTTAAAATTTAAATTCTTGATCAGAAAGTCATTTTAAGATACGGCACATTTTAGCATGGAAATGAGCAAAGGTAAAATTGGCTTGGGGATTAAATGTTACACAGAAAGTCTTATGGAACCATTTACTTATTATAGAATCTAAACCACCATGAAAAATGAGGCATGATTGGAAGATTAGCCATTTTGAAACAAGTTTATCCATTTCCTTGGTCAGATGCACTATGAGATAAGCAGTGTTTTTTCCTGAGACTGGTCTATCAGGGCAACCTAATCTACCCAATTATGGGATAGAGCACACTGCTTCTGCTTTATTTCCGCTTTATTTCTCCCTCTATTACTTTTTTGGTAAACATAAATTTAACACAATATTAGATAAGCAGTCATTTTAAAAAATAAAACATAAATAAGAGAGATTAGGTTTGTTCTCATGTCACATTTCAAACTTAAGGCCCTGTCACACTGCCCAATGGATGCAAAACGGACACAACGGACAAGAAAAATGTTCCATCCATTGTTATC
>BHFT01007329.1:0-30644 GCA_004320025.1 Laticauda laticaudata
AAATACCTGGAATGGGTCTGAAATGAGTAGATTGAACATTTGAAATTAAGAACAAGAGATAAACCAATTTTCCAAAATTTTGGACCTTTTCTATCAATGGGCTAGATAACAAAACATAAATAATAAGAATATGTAGAATTAGAAAATAATGAATATTAAAGATGAATTTCTTTTCTTTTTTTATTATTATAAATATAAAATGTTTTAGGGGATGATTTGGGAGCGACTATATGAATTTTATAAAAAAAACAAGTTAAGTATAGCTATCTCACAAAGTATGAAAAAACAAAAATTATTAGTCAATGATTGATAATAATAATGCTAGGATATTCAATTTTTGATGATAATATGAGTTATTAATGTAATGGTAACTGTAATGAGACTATGAAATCGGAAGCACAAAAAAATTATAAACACACCGACACCATGTTTGTATATTTATGGAAGAAAGTTGGATTTTTTATGTTTTGTTATGTTTTGTTTGTTTTTTGTTTGTTTTTAAAAATCAATAAAACTTAACCAAAAAAAAAAAAAACTGGCACTTTTTGTGTAGGGTCATCTATGTAACTGTCTGTATCTGGGCATTCAGAGACCATTTGACTTTCCATTGTGTGTTGATGTCAAAGTTGTTAGACAGCTGTTGAGTCAGTGCCAGAGAGGGCTTCCTGGATTTAAGCCTACCAATCATAAACTGATAACTACTAATAAAAACATAGACCAAGGTAGCTGTCAGGTAAGATTTTGGAATGAGAAAGTTTTCTGGATGGAAACAAGTTCTTGGTGAGTTTTAAGAGTCCTGGCTCAATATACTGACTGTATTGAATGAAGGTTACTGTCAGATGGTGCTCCATTCAAAATCCAAGAAAGACACTCTTAGACTTCATTATTATAGAGAAAAGAAACTTTTACTGGAATTCAAGCAATAGCATCAAAGGAATTCTAGATCTGAGGATTTACGTGCAAAAAACACATACACAAAATGATGGCAACATTCCCACCCACCATAGTTCAAACAGCCCATCCACTCAAAAATGTGTATAATGTCACGTGTTGCATCTTCAGGTGGTGATGCAGACATCTGGCCGTTTATCTTGCTAAGTGAGAAATTTGTTAAGTGAGTTTTACGATTTTTCTTGTCACATTTGTTGAGTGAATCACTGCAGTTGTTAAGTTAGCATGGTTGTCAAGTGAATCAGGCTTCCCCGTTGACTTTGCTTGTTGGAAAGTTACAAAATGGGATCATATGACTCCCTAATACAGTCATAAATATGTCAGTTGTCAGGCCTATCGAATGTGAGACTTTGGGTTTTTTTTAAGAAACATTTAGCATTTGTATCGTGAAATTCCAAAAAGTATGAATGCTGAAATATGAAAAGAGCAAAAATCACAATTTTCCTTCGTATTATTGGAAGCAATTGTAAACATTCCAATTGCTAGAATGGAATTGAGAATAGATTTGAGTGATGATGCTGAGAATGATTCTCCTGGGTATTGCTCCATTGGCTCTTTGGCTTCTGAGATAAATGATTTGGAGTTAAAACACAATGTTTTGATCATGCTGCTGTCTGATCTTAGGCTCCTTGTTTTGGCAAAGGTAGCTTTAGCCCTCACATCGGGCCTTCTTGTGAGAGGATGACAACAACATAAGTCAAACAGATTTATTTCTTCTGGGCACTCCAATCTTCAATTCACTGGAAGGCCTGTTCATTCGCAATGCTTTCCCACTTGCTTGAAGTGGCAAAATGAATTTTAAAAAAAGTAGACAAGGAACAATTTCCTTGTAAGATCGTCTAATATATTTTATAACAGCGGTACAGCAGCCAAATCAAGTTTAGGAGGTATGTTCTGTAGCTGCCAATCCTTGGCTATGAATTTTGTAATCCTCTATTTTGTACTCCTCTGTTACCAGGAGCTGTTGATGCTGTGTTTGTTACAATATGTTATTTTGGAAGAGATCTTGGAGGACTTCTAGTCCAATCCCCTAGTCCAAATAGGAGATCCTATACCATTTCAGACAAATGGCTCTTAGTAAAAACCTCCAGTGATGGAACACCTGCAACTTCTGAAGACAATCCATTCCACTGGTTATCTGTTCTGTCAGGAAATTTCTCCTTTGTTCTAGATTAGATCTCTCCTTCATAAGCTTTCAACTTTTTCTCTAAAACACCTACCCTGTCCTTCCCTTAGGAATTTAAAGAATAGGTTGAACCCACCCACCCTTTTTTTTTTATGACAACCCCTCAGATATTGGAAGGCTGCTATCATATCATCCCTAATCCTTCTTTTTGTTAGATTAGACATACTCAGTTCCTGCAACCATTCATCATATATTTTAATCTCCAGACCGCTTTTCAATTTTGTTGTACTTCTCTGCACTTTTTCTAGAGTCTCAACATATTTTCTCAACAAAACTGGATCCAATATTCAAAGTGCAATCTTACCAAGGCATTATACTGCAATGTTACATTAAGCTATGTCACATTTGTTAGAAATGTCAGCCACCTAACAGCTATTTGGGTTGGACAATATATAAATCAGGATAGATATTTTAATACTGTGTGTTTAAGGGAATGCTAAACTTGTAATTAGGTGTGGATTCTCAAATGGCCATAAGATGGAGCCAGAAACCCGGGTAGTCTTAGTCTCAGAAGAGAGTGTCAGTGATTATTTCTGTTTCCTTCTGTTGGAGAGTATTGCCATTACTCCTAATTGACTGCTATTCTTGGATTTGATGTAAGTCTGATACTGAACTGTTTTTGACACTGGACTTTGTTATTGGATTACCCCTGGACTAAAAATTGACTGATCTTACCTGTTAATGACTTTGGACTTTGTTTGAACTTTGCTTAACGTTTCTGAAAGTAAAAACTTACATTTACTGTACAGTGTATATGTGTGCTGTGAGTGTATTATTCAAACACTTCTCTCAATACGTCTCCCTGTATGCGTTCATTCTCCCAACAGGGAATTACCTCAACAGCATCACATCATCTTACAAGTTTATGCAGTTGCCCAACTCACACATTGGTGACCCCAGATGGCTTATAAAAGGAAAGTTTTTCTGGAGCAAAAAATCATGGAAATCAAACTGGGAGTGGAAACAACATATTTCCTAAAAATATATAGAAGTATATTTCCTCAATATTTTCAGTAACTGAGGCCATATTAAAAAGGAAAGGGGGGTGGGGGAGGTCAGCCAGAAAGCCTATGGGCAAAACAGTGGTATAATAATATTTCTGGATGTCATTTTCTACATCATCACATGCATGTTGTCATTTTGGCATCATCAGAGACTGTCATAGAGGTCTCTAGAAATAGCAAGGCTAGAACATAACTTTTGGAGCGGGTTGTCTTCTGCTGAAAATAATTGGAAAGTCATCTTCCCATTGTTTGGAGTTTGCCTGCATGTTCTCAGAAGATTTGGGGAGCTACAAACAACAGTGAAAGGCAGACATTGCTTGGCCTGACTTAATAAGAGGAAAGTAGTATGTGTAGATGGGACGGGAGGATTCTGAATTTTTACTCCTCAACAAGGAAAGGAAGCAAAAAGGATGAGTAGTGGTTTGAGACAGGCTTGTTCAAACATTGCACAAGTGAACTGCTTTACAGCAGAAGTGAACATGAGGGATTACTTCTCAAAGAAGGTACAAATGTTCCTGGTTTAACTAACTTACCCAATAAATATTTCTGTCGGCTTTTGCTACTTATTCATACATTTATGAAGAATGCAAAGCTGTTTTTTAGCTGTTTTTTTTTTATCAAGGGCAGCTCCCTAGTGCCACAATAATTGAAAATTATGAATTTGGTCTCATAATTAAATTCTACCCTTTGAACTTCTTCTCGACTATAGCTGCATATTAATAGCAAACCAACTGAATCAATGATGGCAAGAAGGTTACTGCACACCAAACACTTGGAGATAACATAACAAGCTTTAACAGTTCGCTAATTACTAGACAACCACCTTAGTAAAAAACCTTTTTTTTTAAAAAAATAAAGTAGCAAAGCTGTCCTTTGCACATAAGTCAAAAGGTATAACTAATTTTCTCAGTAATTGATATCTATATTGCAGCTGTGAAGGAAAATTTAAAAAGAAAAGGATATGATATATAACAGTCCTATCTTATTCTCTTTTTAATTTATGCCCATTATCTATAGACTTTGTAGGGTTGAGAAATGAACAGCAACGGAATGAGCTACCTCTGGAGATGTTTAAGCAAGCCAATTCTTCCTTGTCAGTTCTGTGTTGTTATTTAGCATCATTCTTTCAGGTCTTTGTCCCAGATTCAAATTAGCATGACTTCTGTTAAGATTCTAAAAATTGAAGGATGGACATCTGTGAGTTTCCAAGATTGGGGAAAGCTGAACTAGATAGCCTCCAAAATACCTAATATCTCCAAGGTAGCTTGGAGATAAGTATCTAATTCAAATATTAGATAGATAAGTATAGGTAGATAAGTATCTAATTCAAATATATTTTATAAATTAATATGGACAAGAAAAAGTTATACCCACTCTCCCACTTTCTTCCATTCATTTTTAACCATTGCAGTCATCTTTTTGCTGAATTCTTCAAACATTTTCTGCAATAAATCTGCTGAAATGCCTTTATCTGTAAGTTGTTCTAGTAAACCCCTAGGTCCTTCTCCCTATTTGACAATTTTCCTTGTGGTTACCATGGTGAGAAAGTTAAAGTATAACAGTTACAATAGTGAAAGTACAAGGTAGGCATCTTTATTTTCTTTTTATGTTTTGCATCTCTCTATCTTTAACACTTTGGTCCAGTGGTGGGATTCAAATATTGTTGCCACCGGTTCTGTGGGTGTGGCTTGGTGGTCATGCTTTGTGCACGTGCACACACTTTGCATGCACATGCATGCCAAATGTGCACTTTGTGCAGGTGCAGAGGCGTTTGCACAGGTGCAGAGGTGTTCTAACTCGTCTCCTGCAAGCCTGGACAATCCCGGTTGCTTCAGCAGCTGCCGCGCAGCACTCTTCAGTGTCGCGCAAAGCAGTTGTGCTTCAAATTCAGCAGATAAAAGTGAGTATGGGAGCCCGGAGAGGTGGGTGGGCCCAACAGCAGGGCGGTGGAGAGAACCAGTTTGGTCTCCACTGCTCATCGCTGCTACCGGCTCACCAGAACCAGGGTGAACCGGTCGAATGTGACCACTGCTTTAGTCCCAATTAGCTCTCCATAGTTACACTCTCAAAAATTAGCTCATATCATCCTTATCTTTATTTTTAATAATCCAGTTCTTTAAAATAAACAATATTTCCAAAAAGATCTGGTTTGTTAATCTAATTAATTTTACTATTTTCAAAGATAGTTTTGTCTGAAAAAAATATTACTTCTGTTTTTGAAACAACTGGTCTCTTTCTCTTGAAACTTATATCACAGTCTTGTTAACTTTTGCTTTTAAATCGAAATCCTTTAGAATACCTTCTTAATTTTGAAAAGAAGAGATCTGTGTTCTGTGATCTCAACTACCATTCAGAATATCGCTCTTAGGTTATAAAATGATTAAATTGTAAAGTGTTTAAGAAGATAAGACACTTGCTGCTTCAAACATCCATCAAGGCTGCACAGCAGTTAAGGGTGCATTGTAAATCCCTTGGCTCTCAGCCTGCTTGACTCACAATTGACCACAATAAACTAAATTTCTGTGATCTCCTCATGAGAAGCAGTTCTTCCAGAGCACAAGCAGATCAATACTTTATTTTTCATTTAAGGCAGCAAAAAGTCAGGGAGTTGATCATGCCTGCATATCAGATGCTGAGTGATCTCTGATTCTGCAGCACAAAAAAATAGTAAAACAAAGAAAATATTAGGAACAACAGATGTAAGTTGCATTGAAATGCAACTTACAAGAATGCATTGAAATGAACTTTCAACTTCTCATTCTCTTGAAAGGCACCATTTGTAGATCAGCTTTATTTAGTTCTGAATTCTAAAGAAGAGTTTGTAGCTGATCAGGTTGCCCTGGGATGAGCAGGCCTCAGTCTCCTTCCCATAATGCCTCTCTATTTATTGTTTGAGAAGTTTCAGGATATGAAGGTGTAACAAGGCATAACACTGCAGTGACTACACAGCAGGCAATTTTCTTCCTGCTGAGTGCAGCTTATGCTACCTAGGAAATCCCATAACCTTGAGAGTAACTCAAGGCTGTTTCACAATGGTATAGTTCCAGGTATATATTTTTATGTTTGTGTGCATCTCTCTTCTAGAAATAAATAACACATTGGACTGGTATTTCTGCCAAGCCATAAACTTTTGCTTTCCTGAAGAATATTTGGCAATTTGCAAATCCTTCTGGGTATTGTATGTGGGGTTCCTTCTTTGCAATCTTCTTGCTTGTTTAATATGAGAGGCAGCATCTTATTGTATAGACTGTTATTCCATAGAAGTTCCCCTCAAGAGAAACTTAAGAAGTACAATCGATATTTCCTTTATGCATGTTTTTGGTAAACCATCTTTTCTAAATGAATTTGCAGGCTATAATTTCCTCGATAATTATGTCCTGTGTTACATATTTCTTTGGAGCTTTTATAGTTTAGCAACATTTGTTGTATTGTGTTGACACAATATCTACCTATTTAGGGAGTCGTAATGGGATTATATTATGATTTCAGGGAAATAAATCCATTTACCTTCCATAGCAGCCTCTTACTATTGTTTTGCATAGCGGAGGTGTTCTGCCATTAGGCATTTGCAAACAAGCAGTTTTCCTTAGCCAGGCAGAATGAGACTCACAGAACGATCTGTTTCCTTCAGCTCATTTATGGAATGCTTTAAACATAAATAAGGAGTTCATATGGTTTAATAAAATGCAACCTATTATTTGCTCTAGTTGCAAGGTAGAGGGATTACAATCCAATTTACAAAAAAGAATTGTATGTAGCTTCTTTCAGAAATGCTACATTCAAGAGAAGGCATCACTGTGGAGAAGGAACATACTACTCATAACAAAAAAGGGTTACTATAGAAGTGGAGAGGAAAGGAAGTGATACATCAATTTAGAGTCTCAATGAGTAAGTAAGTGGAAAGATGAGGAAAGGAGAGAAAATGGTAAACCATGGAGCTGCATTTTAAATTTGGGATGGCACCTATTTTATTTATCCCATTTTGGTGCTTCCCAAAGTATTTTAGAATACTGCTCTACATGCTTCAGAACTTTGAGTAGTTCATCCTACTATATGGTTACTCTTTACTACAGATAAGAAGCCTTTGGATTATGACTGTAGCCCCTGGGTAAGATTCTTGAACCTAATTTCTAGATCACATCCATTTCCCAGGTAGTATCCTCTCTATTCAGTGAGGTACATTATTCCAGGACTGAGAACCAGCAGTGAGATGTGTGGAGAGGTGGATTATGAAAAGAGAGTTAGGCATATTCCAGTATTAGGGCTTTTTCATCTGAGATTCCTAGGATGAAATTCCAGCTTCTTTAACTATGGGATGCAGGAGGCACTAAAAATATTTCAAGCAGTGTAAGCAGAAAACCTATTACTGGTATCTGATAAACACAGGGGCAGCACCCTCTTTATTCAAATAGCAGAGACAATGGGGCTTGTTTCCAGATTAGAATGTGGATAATAGTGCAGTCATCATCTACACATTTTTCTCTCTGTGTATGTGTTTGTTTGGAAGGATGTGCAGTTCTCAAAAATTCTAGACACATGTTGATCTTAAAAAATTAGAGTCCAGCAATTCTGTTTTGGATGCTTCCCAGCCAAGACTTCCTGACAATGGAATCTCCATCTGCATAGATTTTTTGAGAACTATTTAAGCAAATATTTTGAAAAAAGCTACTTGGAAGCAGTTACAAGCTTTTATCTCTGTATATTTAATGAGATAACCTGCATAAATTATAAATTATTTTATAAAAGAAAACTTCTTAGTATAACTACCTTTGATCCTATTAGACACACAGTGTAGCCTAAGGCTATAAAAGCTAACAAACAATTCTTTAGTGGGTGAATGAAATAAGTGATAATTTGTAGGCTTACAAATAGGATGAATAATGATTTTTAAGCAACTTCAGTGTGAACTATGATATTGTAGCACACAGCAAAATAAATTTGCTGTCAAAGCACTTTGAACAGAATATCACATGATCTACGGAATTATGTATGTCAATAATATTAACACAAAATAAAATAAACCAGTCTTTAGTACAGTTCTGATTCTCTTTCCTTGAAGTTTATGTGAGTCTCATTTAAATTATGAGCTTTTAGGTGGATAAAATTTAGTGCAGAATCTTGTAGAACTGCAGGGAGAAGCTAGTACACTGAATTTTTTTTAATTACTTTTTTTCCCCTCTACCTTTTCTAAATAGAAAAACACATATCAAGTTTTGACTTGCCAAATATGTAAAGAAACCCACTTGACATATGCAAATCAAAGACCATGCATTTAGAATTATTGTTTCTGAGTAGAATTAGTATTTGCCAACCTTAATAGATTTTTGTTGTTTTTAATGCGTTATGTTTAGAAAGATGATAGAGAATAGATAGATAGATAGATAGATAGATAGATAGATAGATGAAAGAGAGAGAAAGAAGGAAAAAAAGAAAGAAAGAAAGAAAGAAAGAAAGAAGGAAGGAAGGAAGGAANAAAGAACCAAGAGAACATTGGCAAGAAATATGGACACAAGGAAATATTGCTTACAAAGTGTGTAAAAGTGCACAATAAAATATCTGTATTAAGATAAGTGTGACTAAAGATTTGTGATATTTTTTTCTGCCAAATTTGTGGGCAGCAAATCATACAGAACATTCAGCTAGTAAAATGCACAATTCAGCAAAAATTCAGTTGACTGACTTGTTATTTTCAGTTCCTTTTCCCATTTTCTCATTTTTTAAATTTGATGGATATATATCTTTGAAGAAGTTGAAGCGATAAAGTGATTAGGGTGTCTGTAGAGATAGAGATAGAACTATAGATAGTTCTGTTTATGTAAAATGCAACTATAACCATCATTTTAGTATGACAAGAATAGAAATGGTCTCATGGAGTTAGACTTGATGTTTCCAATCTTTTCCTATTCAAACAAAAAACATAGGATCATATCAACAAAAAAACTACAGCATTCTCTCAATAGCATTGGATTGTCACATTGGAGGAAGAGAAAAACATACTTCTCACATTCCTAAACAAATATTATCTCATATGGCAAATCTCTCATTTTATTTCTTCCTCCAAAAAAATGTGTTAACTAAAATATACCACGTGTCAATTATGATAATTGATAGCTATCAGCTTGACCTTTATCATTAACAAAAGCCTTTCTCAGGTCATTGCTTTGGATATATGAATTTACAGATGAATTGATTTGATTTTAAAGATATTGGTTCCAATTTGGCCTCGATTTTAATTAGTTTATTTTTATTGTTCTAACTGTTTTGTTTTTAAAAATATTTCATTTTGTTTAATAATAATATTTGTTTAATTTTAATTTTTAATCACTGTAAGCAACTTAATGGACTATGTTAACAGAAAGGCAAGATATAAATGTTAAAAATAAATGCTTTGGCTAAAGAGGCAGGGTTGAAAGTTTTCTTTTTATAAGCATGCTTATAAACACTGAATCCTTAATCTGCAGACTTAATCTTCCAACTTCACAGTTTTAAAGGCAGAATCTAAATAAGTTGGGTCTTTTGATCATGCCCCTCCATTCTGAATGGTTGGTTCTACTCACCCTTGAAGATAAGGCTGTCAAAAATGGATGGAATCTCTAGTACATGGCAGGTGGACCATCAAAGGAAGAGAAAAATATATAGAAATCTCCTAAAGACTATGATCCTCTTAAGGATATTTCACATCCCAGTATTTAATGGCTTGCTCATGCATCTCCAATGAGAAAGTAACCCCTATAATAATGCAGGAAGCATAACCATGATGTCTTTGGTAATTAATGACCTGTGGTGCTTGAATTTCCCAACTTACAATCAACTTTGCACTTTGGGTTTGTTTTCTTTCAACTCGCTCATAGATCATTAAAAATGTGCTTAAATGCTAGATTAGCTAACCTAACACTTGGTGCAAAACCTACAAAACCTGTGGGCATTCTAGTTTTTTTTTTTTTTAATCTCATTATCTGGCGTCAGTGTAAATCAAATATGACTTTAAGCTTTTTAGGGAGAAAAATGGTAATTATATAGAATCTGTAATGTAAAAACAATGGACACTGAAATACATGTCGAGAATTACAATTGTGGATATCAGATCCACAAAGATCCACCAAAGAAAATCAAATCAAATGACTTTTGTATGAGTCCTACCTAGTAGCCATTTCCATGTTGCAAAGGTCAGCTGTGATCTTTTGTTGGGTTGTCCCTTGTAGGGCTGTCAAGGACTTAACCCTAACAGGGAATTCATCCTTTTGTCTCCTTTTATTTTATCCATGCTCTTTGACCATTCTTCTTAGGCCTATCCCTCTGATCTTGGCTGGAAAACTCTGCAGCCTCAAGTGATGGTTAGTTACCAGAAAAATTAAGTGTCCTCTTCTCAGGAGACAGTTCAGAAGATGCTTATCTATTAGCTGCCTGTTCCTATTTCATGCCTTCTTTTAGGTTACATACTGTATTTCTGATTTACCTGTTATAAATCAAGAGTTGCCTGTCCTGAGCTTTTTAGTTTGGGAAGATTAGTAAAAAGTGAACTGTACTCTAAAACTCTGTCATTGCTCTCCCATTGTGGGACACTCTGAGATGAATGTAGCTTTTCCTTAAGAGCAAATAAGTTACTATAGGTTAGCATAGCCCTGTTTTTTTCCTGCTCATTCAGGTCCTTGACTTGTGATTCTACAACCTTCTCCATGATTGCCAGACTTCACTTGCTACTTCTTACCCTCATGGCCCAATCAAGTATCTCAAGCCAATTATATATTTGTCCTAAAGATGAACCGTTTGGGCCATTGCTTGCAGTCTAAACATAGAACTGAATGTTTTTCAGTCCATATTAAGCATTTTATCTGCAAAGTTTTCTACTGCTGGACTCCTCTTCCCATGAGGCCTAACTGTGATTTTTTTAGAGAAGCTACTGCTTACCTGCTTATTCATCACAAAATTTAGGAAGGGTGCAAGCCAGAATGAGGAAGGTTTGTAAAATTCATTGATTTCCTATCTGAGGCAACTTATGTCTATGCACTGTTCATATGACTTTCCTTGAAAGCAGATGAAATGTCATCTTGTTCCAGTCTCAGAAGCAAGAACATTGGTGGTGGTTGTTCTAAGCTTAACTTATGATCATAAAACTTTCACAGGGGAGGGGAGTGTTCATGCACAGATGTACATGTTTCATATTAAATTGGCTATTATTTATTTATCAAATTTAGAGATCACGAATTTCATTCTATCCATAACTCTGGACAGTGTACAAGTAAAAACAGAAAAAAAACCATGTACAAATACTATATCTCAATAAAAGGGAGCAGGTAATATATATTTATCCTATATATAAATATATAAATATATGTGCTGTTCAGCTTCCTTCGGGTTTGTACAAACTCAATACAGAAGCCTGATGATGGCAGATGAGATTCTGCTGAAACGTTGCCTACACAAGACTTGTGTAAAAGCAACTACAATCGACGTGGGATAATACCCGGCGGAAGCTGAACAGCACATATAACATATACTAGTTACATATATATTACATTTGGTTTTTTTTAAGTTATCACAGGTACTTACATGTGTTGCTATCAGCTTCCTTCGGTATTATCCACGTCATTGTAGTACTTTTAAAAGTTGTAGCGGCAAACGTTTCGGCAGAATCTCATCTGCCATCAATCAGGCTTCTGTGGTTGAGTTGAGACACAATAACAAGACCGCAGACTCCCAAAACAATCAGGATGTAGAAAAAACCATCCGGGACAACAAGTAGGCGAGCCTCAATGGTTCAAAACCGAACGGCTTGTGATAGGCCCAACCCACACACGAAGCTGTGGTGCTTTTGGAGTTGTGGCAACGTTTCAGTGGGTCCTCGCTGCATCCGGGCTTCTGTGTTCGAGTTTCGTAGTGTGGGTCAGAGCTATCACAAGCCTTGGTTTTGAAATTGAGGCTAGCTACTGTTGTCCCAGGATGGTTTTTTTCTAACATGCCTGATTGGTTGGAGTCTTGGTCTGTGGTTTATTGGTCTAACTAAACACAGAAGCCTGATGATGGCAGATGAGATTCTGCCAAAACCTTGCTCCAACTTTAAAAGCACTACAATGACATGGGATAATACCCGAAGGAAGCTGAATAGCATATATATGCTTCCCAACCCAAACAAGGCACATGGGAAGAGTTAGTAATATGATGCTTTTCCTTGGAATATGATTGAAAGATTGAAAGCTGGAAAATTTTATCTGCAAAATGAATATACAGCTAAAGGCAGGGCATTAAGATTTCCACTCCATCTCATCCGTGAAGCATTACTTTTATTTGTTTCACTTCTAAACAATCTCAACAACAAAAGAAATTATTTTATATCCAATTAAAATAGAGCAATCACAACAATATGGAATATTTGGAGGAGGGTGCACAAGGAAGAAAAAAAATATTCAGAGCATATTATGGCTTTTTGAGCCCCCTTAGCTTAAATTGATGAAGTAGAAAAAGTGTTTCAATTCTTGTTAATAACAAAAAAGGAAAACAGAAATCTGGTGCCATTTAATAAACAGAATATTTTTGTGTTCTCCTTGATTGGCGATTTCATGCATACATTCCTAAATTTATCATGCAATGTAACTTAGATTTACAATTTGAAATGAATATCAAGATAGCTAATAATAATAATCCCTAATAATAATATAAATAATAGCCAATGATAATATTAATAACAAATAATAACAAATAATAATAATAATGATGATGATAAACAATAATATTAATAAATAATAAGAAATAATAATAATAGCTAATAATAATAATCCCTGTCCGATTGTTTCTTTTTATTTTCTTATATGTATCCATTTCATGTATTCATAACTATGTTTATACTTATACCTGTTATCTTATAATCATTTGACAAAACAAATAAATAAATAAACAGATAAATAAATAAAAATAATGTGTCTTTTGGCTGATGTTTGCAAGGAATAATCAAGTTTGTTAAAGAGGAAACAACTTAACAAACAAACAAATAAATAAGATGTCACTGGAAGGGAGCCATTATAGTGTGGTTGTCAGAAAAAGAAAACCCAGGTTGAAGCTCACAAGGCAAGATAATCTCCCTCTTAGTAGCTTATTTACAGGCTTGTTATTAGAATAAAATGAAGAATGGAGAACTGAGTACAAACAGCACCTTAAATTCCTGAGGAATATAAATGTTACATATCAACAAATAAATCAAACAATATAGTATTCTGTTCAAGGCACAGCATGATTAATATTTCAAATTTTCTTTTAAGCAGTAGACTAAGAATTTATATACTTTGGAAAACTGCAAGGTTGAGGTGTCTCTGTTTTAAGGCTAGGTCCCACTGGCCAATGGACGCAAAATGTATGCATAAAGGACACAGCAGGTAAGCAAAATTTTGGGGGTGGCTCCATTCGTTGTCATCCGCTCCAAAAAGTGGTGAAAATTTGCAAAAATAGAATGGAAAAGAATGGAAAAGAACGGACGTGGCTAGTACATAGCGAGGATGTTAAATGGATGTTCATAGGAAGCCTAGCGGATGACAGCGGATGGAAGCAGATGACACATCCAAAGGGGTTCCGGGGGAGAATTGTGAAGCGGACATGCATAGCAGAAGGGGGATGATGCATAGCGGAAAGACATGGGAAGCATCAGCAGAACGCCTATAGGAAGCAAAGGTAGATGACCAGCGCGATTGTATACTGGGATGCAAGGTTCACTCGCCCATGCCGGGGAGTATGAATTGCGTCAGTCCATGGAATATAAATAGGATGCAGCTCGCATGCGGTCAGCCACTTCAGAGGAAACGTGCTGCAACATACATTTTCAAGAAGCAGCTAGAATGGTTCGTCAGTCAGAGGAAGAAGAGGAAGCCGGTGCTACTCGTGCAAGACCTTGGAGACAAGAAGGCACAAACGAGCCATCCCCACTCCGTGGACCACTGACTCTGAAGCTGCTGGTGCTGGCTTGCTGGTGCTGGCTGGTGCTTGCTGGCTTGTGCTGTCTGGTGCTGCTGGTGCCTGCTGGGTCGGTGCTGGTGTGCTGGTGCTTGCTGGTGCTGCTAGTGCTGGCTGGCTACTAGCTGAGACGGCTGACTAGCTATCGCTGCATAGCTGCTGGGTGGACGCAGACGGCAAAGCCTCAAAGCCCTGCTGTTGAAGCGCCCTGCTGCTCAGAAGCCACACCTGAAGGCACTGCATAACGAAAGCCCCTGCCAGAGGGAAGGAAGAGGCAAGGGGAGGAGTAAAGGGAGAGAGTTGGAGGAAGTACACGCATTTCCGAGGACATGGAGGAGGAAGTGGCTGGAATGGAGCTGAGGGAGAACGGATACCTGTTGGAGAAAGGGCCCAGCAGAGCCTATCGCACACCAAGAGAGAGGAAACAGAGCAGGCTTGGAGAGAGACAGGGCAGCGAGAGCATGGGCTAGCTACCTTAAGAGGAATGGTAGCCTCCGTGGGCGTCGGTGGAGGAGAACATTGCACACCCTGGTACTAGGCAGAGCGGGGACACCTCAACAAACATTTCTGGGCCTAGGAAACGCCGCTGGTAGACAGCTCCGGACTGACCCGGGCGACCAGACTGAAGCGTCCATGGCCAACCGGTTGCCAGCTCCTTTGCAGGTGAGGTCGACCACCGAGGAGCGGCCCCGTCTGAATTCTCTCCCTCAGAGCAGGCCACGAGGAACAGCCAGTCGATCTCCAGCCAGGGAGGCCAGCGTACCACTGTTCCAGGCAGGCTGTCTTCATGAGGGCCACTGCAGAAGCCCCCCGGACAGCTGCACATCGCGGCATTGCCACAGAGTTGGGAGATCCCCTGTAGCACAACCGTCTCTAATGGACTGGCTACACCTGGGAGGGCAGAGCACGGCAGAACACCAGAGACCCATCGCGAGCCCAACCCCTCGAGACTACAAGGTATGCAGGGCAGAGAGGACTGACTGAGGAGGCCAGGACCATCAGATGTACCACTTTCGAAGCGCGGATAACGACACGAGAACACTCGACTCACGAGACCCAGTCACGCGTAGAAGCTGCTCATTCGTCGCTCAGCGCTATGTGTCACCTCTTTAGGAGCAGGCAGGATCCGTCACACCACCCGACCCTTGTGCATCACCCTACCATGCGCACACCCTGAGGGATAATGCCCGAGGCCAACAGGAATAAGGTGATGAAGCAGAATATAACAGCAGTCTTGCACAAACCCTGAAGGCGCCAGCTCGAAGCTGCTCTGTACGCACTCCAGGACTGATCCTCCACCACCAGGCAATGGGTCACCAGCCCTTCCATGGCTTTCAAAGCACAGCCTCCTCACGCACACGCAAGGCTATGACTACCAAAGGACTTCCCACAGCACAAGCAGAACCTTTTCCAACGTCATCTCAGGCCCCAGGTTCATCCGGCAGTGTCACAGGAGCCACAGACCTCGCCCAGTCTGCAGCAACCAGACAGCCCACTTACACTCGTCGACTTCCTCGCCCCCACGAGCCAAAGCCCCTCAACTGGACAATTTAGTCATCAGCTATCATTTGCCCATGACATCCCACAGTACTTGGATAAAGGGCCTCTCAGACCCAGGGTGTACAGCACCTCGCACACACCGCCAGACCTACTGAGCGCTCTAGAGTCCTGAACACACCATCCGTGCGCATCGGGTTGTCACAAGCATCCATGGTGCCTCATGACCAGCACTCAGCCAACAGCCACATCTCATCAGTCCCTGCCCCGCTAACAGCTGAGCACACGGGACATGACTCAGGGTGACTGAGAATAGTGCCAGAACTGAGTTGTGTACATTGTTCAGCTTGATCTTGCGCTGTAAACACTTAGCTGTTCATTTCGCTTTTTAAAAAGAATTAATACAGTTTACCTTAAGATAGTTAATAAAGCATTATCTTGTGCTAACTACAAGCACTTACATTCACGTTACTTGGTTCATTTTGGTATTGTACAAAAGTCATAAAATTACCTAAGAAAGTTAGTGAAAGGGTGTAATTTCTTCATGAGACACTTGGTTCAATTTTTACTTAATAAAAGTGTTGTGCTGACAAAACACCTTGAACAAATTGTGCGGTTAAGCCTTCTGATGCTTGGGCTGAGATAAGGCATACCGGGAGAGCTAGGGAGCTACTTTCCTGGAGATGACTAGGCACTAGTCCTGTGCGGACTAAGATATTTGACACTTCGTCTATACGCAGTGCAAGCAGTAGTGGACTTTGCTTATGATCCACCCTCCCAGCTGCCACACATATGGACCTTTACTTATCCAATAACAAAATTTATTCAATTGTCACTCAACACATTTCAAAATAAACAAAAGAGCTCCTTTATTTAATACCGCTAATTCCATTGTAGACCACTTACAACAATACATCACCTGGCAACAATCTCATCGGAGTTATGAAACGCAGGCTCAGAACGCAATCCATATAGCATCTCTACCTATTCCTGATTCTTGTCCACTACTAACTGCGTTAGTTGGGAGTCTGCACCAGGTGTGCGTCGAGAGTGTTGGCGCTGCTTCTTCCCTTCATTGTGAAGCTTCTGTTGGGGCCTTGTACCTATGCCGCAACACTAATCAGTATCAGGTTTAGTCCTGCCTCGCCATCCCCAGGCTCCATGTCCCCCATTCCTCGCTGTTTGACTGGTCCAGACAAGTCTGCTTCTTTCGCAACACTAGAGTAGCAGGTAGCACCATGCAGATTGTTGGCCAGGATGGCAGCAAGACCTTCCACGATCGCTCCTCATATTCTCACTGAGTGATGCTGCCATGTGGTGAGAAAGTTACCCTCGAACCTGTGGTGGCCAGTCGATTGCCAAAGGCGTTCTCCACTACCGTTCCCTCCTGGGACAGCCCTGTTGTTGAAGATCCTCTCTTGCATGGTGGCTGAGGTATCTTGAAGTGTACCGGCTTCTATGGGTAGGTCTGAGCGGAGAAGGCATCTATCTATCCAATGATGAAGTAGGCACTGCATCTTGTGTGTCATTGTGGTAGGGGGTCTTGTGGATCTGGAAAACCCATAGAGATGAGGCTTGCATTCCCAGCCCATCCTTGAGGTCAACTGTCGGCGTTGTATGACCTGGTCGTAATCGAAGCTTAACCCGCTTGCCTAGAAGCATCAAAATGTAGCATGAAACTTGTATCCATGAGCATCACACCATGGCAAAGTAGGATTGATGCGTGAAGAAGTCCTAGTAAAGTTTGATCAAGTGGACCCATGAGTTGCGCTGGAGCTTTGTCAGCTCACGTGCTTCCCATGCTATCGCTCCAAACGGTGTGCGGGAAATCCACCTCGATGTACCACTCTTCTGCAACTTTCCTTCAGCCTTGTTCGTGGTGGACACTGCGAGGAAGCTCCTCCACGTTTCTTCCGACGATGGCCTGCACCACTCATCTGCTGACCACTTTGCTGATTGTGTTGTTCGTGTGGCCCTCACGCATACTTCATGTTTTTGTATGTGGGTTGGCCAGAGGCCAGGTGCCGGCAGCAGTCATGCGCCACGCATTCAGTCCAGAGGTCCAGATTGGGACGGAAGTTGTTGCTAGCTTGGTCGAACCTTGGGCTCTCAGAACATTCTACAAGTTTGTACAAACCTGGCTCCCTCATGAAGTGCTGGAATGCACGAGGGTCTTCATTCCTCAGCTCCACCATCAACTGGTCATACAATCCGAACTCCATTCTTCTCACGATCCATCCTCGGACCCACACAGCTCTTGGACATCTTCTTCTCCTTGTGTGTAAAAGGTGAAACAGTCTCAATAGGGTTTGGTTCTGGTGATGAATGATCGCAGCTACCATATGGACTGTGTCATGATCCATTGTGGAGCGGTGGGACAGGGGCTTTACATCTTCTTAACTTCAGTGCATGCTTTTTATTTTTCAAGAACACTGCTTTTGAGACAGAATGGTTAAAATCACTAAAATGGGAGGAAATTTTTAAAAAATGTTACCTGTTACAAATGTTTTATTCATTCCTCCCCTTCTCCTAGCAATATTCTTTTCTGACAATTGTTTTCAGATCTTTCCATTAGTTTCACAAAACTATTCCTTCTATATATGTTTTTTTCCCCTTGTGACGAGTATAGTCACAATTACTTTTAAAGCTTGATTAGATAGTGCCTCTGACACAATGAACATGAATTTGAGGAAACTTCTGGGAGACAATGGGGGATAGGCTATGTTCCATGGGGCCTTGAAGAGTCGGACACAACTTAGCAACTGAACTACTCTTAATGCTAAGATAATAATTCTTCCATCATTCCTGTTATACATTCCCTGAAGAAAGGATCTCTGAATAGAGTGTGATGCTATCAAACAGCAACCTTTTGATTTTCACTGTTAGGTCTTGCTATTAAAGCCCATAACCTGGTATGTGAGTGCATGTGTTGCTCCTTTTATCTAGTTAAATTCTTTGTGGAGGGATCCATTTGATAAATGAATGTTGCTCCAGTTTCCAAGTTCCACCATCCATCAGCAGACTGGAAAATGTCATCAAGGAAAGAAGGTGGTGATTAAAAGGAAATTATACCTTAAGATATTTGAAAGCTACAAAGTCAATGACCATCTTGTTTGGAAGCTGCAGACAAACACTTTTCAAACATGATCAAGGGCACAGAGAAACTTTGCTTCAAAGCATAAATTGCAGATAAGACCAGCAAAATTGTGCTAACCATTGCAAGACCAACTTATACACTCTTTCTAATCTGATTTGTGATAGAATTTGAGATTACATCAAGAAATGCTGCTTGTTAGCATTAATGAATACTAACAAACACTGCATAATTTACTGCCTGCAATGTGGAAATACCTTTACCTTGTTTTGGCTGCTATTCTTTACTGATTTTTTGTTGTGACAATTTGTTTAGATTTTTCTCTAGAATAGCCAAATATATGAACCATTTTTTCCTTTATTTTAAAGTCTGCAAGACTGATTTTTTTTAAACATAAAGTTCACATTTTAATGGACTTAATAGTTATAACACAGTCCTAGCAGCAAATATTTCTTATATTACCTTGTGGCAGGTTTTATGTGGTTTCTTAGAAGTAGAGTTGAAGCAGGAATTTTCTGTGATCTCACTAGGATGCTAAAGAATAGAGAGAAACTCCATCTTTAAGAGAAGCCAATTCTAGAGGTGAAGTCTTGCATTTATTTTATTTTTTTGTAAAATTGGTGCTATTTTTCACACAGTAGACTTAAGCAGAAAAGTGTTATAAATTCTGAAACAGTAACTTTTTGAAAGAAAAATACACTATCAAGTAAGAGTATAACAAGCTTTCCTCCAATAGGAGCCTTAAGTTTTTGGGGGGATGGGGGTGTGGAAGTGGGATATATAAATATACCTTGTAGATCAGATAAGCCTGATAAAATCTAATCTGAATTGTGATTTATCAGGCCTTAGGACCTATTTTCTTTTTCAACATTTCTACTCTGATTTAAATATAAATGGGGTTTCTCTTTCTGATAACCTTTTCTGAAGATTTAGAAGATTTATTCATGGGAATCAGAACGTATTAATTAGTGATGTTAAAGAACCTTTGACAGGTTATTTTTGACAAGAATGTTTCAGACCAAAAAGTCTCAACTAGCATTAATTGTCATTTTATAAAACACTAGTAATAACCATGACAGTTTCACTGAAAAAAATACCAATAACAATAGCACTTAGACTAGTATATTGCCCCATAGTGCTTTTACAGAATTCTCTGAGGAATTTACAATGTTGGCATGTTGCCCTCAACAATCTAGGTCCCCATCTTACCAATTTTGCAAGGATGGAAAGTGAAGTCAACCTTGAGCCCTATCAGGATTGAACTTCAGGATGTAGACAGAATTAGCCTGTAATAGTGCATTGTAATCAGCGCACAACCAGGACTCTTAACCTAAATGCATTTACTATCTACAATGAAAACCACTGGAAGACTATTGAAAAGTATGGGTCATTCATCTAGAATCTGCCTTGCTTGATGCCAGTAGACACTCTAGTTAAGGCAGAACTGAAAGTCTGGCTTGACAATAGTTGAATACAACTATGAAAGAGATAAAGATGATAAGAGGGATAGACAGGGATGTGCTTCAAAAAATTTAGCTACCTGGTTGCTGGATGGGCATGGCCTAATTGGCCTCCTGCACCATGGTGGGGGGGGGAGGTTTTGCCCTCCCTGGGCTCCAGAGGCTTTTCTTGAGCCTCCAGAGGGTGAAAATGGCCTCCCCGGACTCCCGAGACAATCTGGAAGCCCCAGGCTCCAGAGGCTCTCCTGAATTTCTGGGAGGCCCATATTTTGCCCTCCCCGAGCCTCCACGCACAACCTGCACTTACCTGCATCCAAAAAGGGTCGCATGGGGATTCCTGGGAGGGGTGGGGTGGGTGGGTAGGACTAGCCAGGAATGGGATTTGGGGGTTCTCCAAACTGTGCATCAGCCTGCTCCTGGAGATAGACCAAACAGAATTATTTACATTGCAGGGTGACTTGCCAGTTGTATTATGTTATGAATGAGTAACTGTTCTGATGAGCAGAAGTAATAAGTAAACTTTTCAGAGTTCATCTATGAAAAAAACAGTAGGTTATGATAATGACTATGTGCCATCAAGTCAATGTCTACTCTAAGTAACTACTTAAGAAACTGTAGATAAATCTTCTCTAGGAGAAGATTTAAAAAAAATACTTTGGAGTATTTCCAGGAAATATTTCTCCAAAGTAGGCCTTAGGACCTACTTTGCTTTTTCAACATTTCAACAAAAATATTTTTTAAATCTTCTCTGTATCCAACTAAATAAATCAGTATGATCATTAAAATCAGCTATAGGCTTGGGGTAATTTTAGAAGATCTACTTTAAATAGCCATGTTTTGGTTTACACTGCTAAAATCCACAATGATCAGGGGGAAATTTTTTTAGCTTCACTGTAAACTTGCTTTGGGGTATTAATTGAATTAAAATCTAGTATGTAAATATTTAATAAATAAACTGGGATACAGTTTACTTCATTTTTGTTCAGTTTGGTTTCCTGGTGTGTTTGGAAGACAAAATCCAGTGTCCAGATTCAGCAGTCAGAACCAATAAGTATGATTTCCCTGAAATAAAATGATGAAATATAACTTAGAAAAGTTTAGTTTGAATATTCATCCTCTCTGTTGAATATTCATCCTCTCTGTTGAAAATACTTCTTTCTAAGTGAACATTAAAAAAAAAACAAGCGTAGGTATTAAATCTTCATTCACTTAAATTAGTTTCAGATTGATGGTAATAGGATTCTCAAGCTTTGGTAATTGCCATAAACAAGGAAAAGAATCTGCAAGATGGCATTTCTAAATAAGGGGCTTTCTATCCTGTTGATCTTTAAAAATTGAGAAGTCTTTAAATTCATATATTTTTCATACTCTTAACTCATTCTCTTGCTGTTAAATGTATCCCTAATGATCTTTCAAATTTTGCTCAGATCTTCGGAGTATCCATATACACAGTTATGAACATCTGATGTACCCCAACTTGGATACCTGTGACGTTCCATTTGAGAACTTGTAGCACTCCTGAAATCATTTAAATGAAACACAGTAAACAAGTCATGTTGAAACAGCTGTAGGCACAAAATGCAAATCATATCTGTGGATAGCTTAGGCTCCAGAGAAATAATCTTTCTAGGACTGCTGTATTATTTACAATAGTGTCAAAATTTTCATTTTTGTCAACATTGGCAGATGCCATCCATGGGTAATACTTGCAGTATTGCGCTGTATGGGGGAAATGCTAAACATTTGCAGAGAGATTGTGTGTTTGTGAGCTGATAATGTGGCTGACAAATGGTTTAACAATATTCAGTTCTTCTGGAGCAGTCAGCTGGAATTTACCTGAGGTTTCAGAGACAAAAGGAAGGTCAGAGGAATACAAATGAAAAAGAAATAAAGGTGATTGGCTCCAGAGACTACTGGAGAATAATATAGACATGACAAAATATGATTAATTATATTTTAGACTCAGATAAATCCCCATGAATGACTGCTTGATAAAAGTTTCTAACCTTTCCTGCTATAATGAAATTCAAGATACCATAATTGGGGGCAGAATAAAAAGGATTTTATTCCTAAAACAGCGCTAATGTGCATATTTTAATGTGAGTTCTTTTAAATTGGCAGTGCCCTTCAGAGACTTGGACTTGGCATGAAAGAAAGCTAAATGACTGGATAAATAGAACAAGGTCCTGGCGAATTCATTAACATAGAACATCACAGTAACTACAGCACAAAATGACACTTTCTTTGAGTGGCGGGCAAACTCTGAGGGAAAAGTGCAGCCATGCTGCATGACACCTAGCAACTTATTTAGCATTTCTTTATTCATGGCTGGCCTGAAATATGTCACAGAAATCTTGGAGACATGCCACATTGTGAATGCCGGAGCTTGATCTGTTCCAGTTTTTTTTTCTGGATCTATCATCAAGATATTCCATAGTTCAACAAACACTCCTGAGTGTAATTTTGCACTCAAATCCCCAGTAGATAACCAATTACTTTTTTTTTTTTCAACATGAGACCTTGAGGGACAACGGTAAAGAAAGCTTTCCCTTGATAAGAATATTCTATAGAATAACTTGCGATCTACAAGTGCCATATAGTTCCCCAACCCAATTTTTGAAACTCTCAAAATCATGCTTCTGAAATTTCATAGCAAATCTTAGGGGCATGATTTCTTATGTGTTTAAAATTAATATTAATATTTTGTAAATATTAATCAACAATATTATTAAATGAATAATGAAGAGTCAAAAATATTGGCTACAAAAGGGTTTTAATCTTCAACTAGCTTAAACATATTGTCCTAAAATATCCTCTCAACATCTGAAAACTAGGCCCAAATTCAGCCTTACTCTTAATCCTGTCTCTTTGCAGCCTTGACTGCTGTAATAGTAATAACTGAAATTTAACACAATCAGCAGTGGGATTTAAAAAAAGTTTACTACCAGTTATGTGGGTATGGCTTGGTGGGCATAACATGGCTTGGTGGGCGTAGCTTGATGGGCATGGTAGGGGAAGGATACTGCAAAATCCCCATTCCCTCCCACTCCTGGGGCAAGGTTACTGCAAAATCCCGTTCCCTCCCCACCCCTCTAACCTGCTTTCCAGCTCCCTTCTCCTGTGCAAGAAGACCCAGCTGATCAGCTGGGACTCGGGAGGCAGAGAATAGATGGGAGCGGGGCCAGTCAGAGGTGGTATTTGCCAGTTCTCCACACTACTCAAAATTTCTGCTACTGGTTCTCCATAACTGGTCAGAACCTGCTGAATGCCACCTCTGAACACAATTCCTAATCACAGCAAAGTAGCCCTCTTTAAAAGATGCTTTCGAGGACTTACCAGTCTTACTGTATTTTCATTTTCTTTAAACTATACAGAAGCTATCTAACAAAAAAAAACACCTGTCTTTGTTATTAGCTCCAGTTAATGGCAGGGGGAGGATACTGCAAAATCCCCATTCCCTCCCTACTCCTGGGGGAAGGTTACTGCAAAATCCCGTTCCCTCCCCACCCCACTAATTGCTTTGTACATATTGCTCTTAAGTATTGTGATAGATATGTATATCAGCTAGACTATCCAGGATAGAATGCTTCATTGGTGTGATGGCAATTACTGTGTAATTACTTTAATGGATATTTGAGGAGAACCTAATAATCTGTGCTAATAAATATATAACAACTCAAATAGCACTTTTTCATAGGTACAGTAATTATATGTATATGGACATAGATATCTCACATCCACTATAAGTTTGTGAATCTAATATCACAATGATTCATCACCCACATTGCCCATAATATTTAATTGTTTGAAAACTCTAAATCAGCTTAGTCCTGCTTCATGGAATTAAATTAATTAATTAAATAAGAGAATTGGCATAAACAACTTTTCTTAGATGAGGATCAATATGTTTTTCAATAATAAGCTTTATATTAAACCATGAACCACAGGTTCAGTTATATTCCTGAGTTAGGGAGACTGAAACTTAGATTCAGGCTTGAAATAATTTTTAAAATTTTAAACTATTTTGGGAAGGAAATTCTAGAATTTATTTTGATGTTGTAAATTACCTAGAATCATCTTGCAGTGAGATGGACAGCAAACCAATTAAATACATACCTATACACATACACACATAAAGAGAGCTTCTAGAACCACAGGTTACTCACCTTCCTGTTTTTGAGTATAATTTTCTTCTTTTTAAGATTTATAGAACATAAACAATAATCTTCAAAATGTAATTCACCTTACACCAAATAAAAAAATGAATGATAAACAGAAGGACAACCTATTGTAAAACATTTAAAGTCCTCTGACATTGAGGGCACATATAGAAGGACTATGTCATGTATCACTGGAAAATATTTGCACACTTTATTTGAGCTTGTAGAATAATGTCCTTCTCGAACAAAAGGAGTCATTAATTCCATGATGAAGACATTATTTCTTTGCTTAACAGTAACTAATCTGTTGTTATTGTTTAATTTCATTGATTTGGTGAAAGATGCATGATAACCTTAATTATTCATTCCTAACTTTTTAGTGCTTGGACTATGACAAATGATATTGCCTTGGGCAGCATGGTTGACAATTAGAGACCCTAATTGGTTTCTAGGGAAAAAGGGAATGTTGGAAGTCTTTGTAAGTCATTTTTCATCTCCCCCCACTGAATGTTGAACAAAAAAACAATTGCCTTTGTAAAAGGAAGGGGATTCTTGAAATGGTGCTTGCAAGTGGGACTAGCAATTAAGATACAAGGTTCAAATTTCCACAAAGTCTAAGAGAATTATAGACATCACATGCTATATTTTCATGTCACAATACCTTCCTCAGATATGATAACTAAGATGGTGTGATTTGATTTCCAAGACCTCTGGAAAGACAATGTTATACTCCCTATGTGCACAAGTATTTATAATAACATAATTTGAGAGGATGACCTCATACAATGATCATTCAATTTCATAAAGAAGATGAAAGAAGCCCCTGGGGAAATATTGAAGTTGGACTGGACCCTGGTGCCAAAATTAAGCTAAATGGTAAAGGGTAATACTGGTCCAGAGACACCCCAGTCTTTTTCATCAGAATTGCAATTCTCAAATTTGTTTTTGTTCTGTATAAAATAGTTTACTCCAAATCCTCTAATATGATTGGCTAAGAAAGCCAGCATAGGAATTGGTTCACTAGGAACCAATCCAAAGGAGCCGCCAAAAGGCGGCTAAATCAAACAAATGTCATTGGCTACAAACTGGCAGGCAAGCCGTATATAAAGGCTGCCGCGGCTAGAGCCAAACCGTTCCGTTTAACTTAAACTGTTGAAATAAAGACTTTTACTGTTGGAACCCGGTCTACCTCGCGTTTTTCCAGACGGAGCAGAGCGGAACACTGGCGGACGAGGGTGGATCGGTCTCTAAAACGGTGAGACTGTGGCACGTGGCAAAATGTTGAAACCGCAGGGCTGGAAGCGATGCGCCGGAAATTAATGTGCATGAGCGCGCCCACACCCTCAGCCCCAATGAAGAGGATTGGAATCATATGTAGACGTTTCCAGAAATGTACTTGGAAAGTAAACGAGACTGGAAAGAGAATCTCGGACAGCAGTAAAGAGGGCGTGTTTTCTTTAACACAATGTTGGTGGACCAACGATATTCGAACATGGCGCAAGGATTTGGCGAAGCCCAGAGACGTAAAGCAAATGACCTGGACCGAACTCGCAGTGGAATGTTGAAGGCTCATTACGCACCAGTGGTGTCAAATCTCATGTCAAATGGCAATGAAATTCTAACGAAGGGACGCAAGAAAGAAAGGCGAGACCATTGCTGCATTTTTGTGGCGCAGCCCTCGCTGAACGAACTGGGGGAAGCAGTGTGAGTTCCTGAACTTAAATCGAAGCCATGCGAGATCGAGTAGTATTGGGTTTACAAAGACTGCTAATTTATCAGAAGTAAATTGCTAAATAAAGCCAACATAACCGTCAGCTTGAAAGCGCATCGGCAGAGAGCCATCAGCGTGGCAGAAGACGTGAAAAAAGTCTAGTGGCCCACCATGAAGACGAGAATGAACGCGAACAACGAGCGAAAATGAGCCTAACCGCATGAGGGAAGAAGGCAATTTCCCGCCACCTATGCCACACACCATGAAGTATTTTGGAGAGACATCAGAATCCAGAGAGGACGACAATTAAGGTGCCACCGCCTAATAGCAACAAAAAAAGGTGCGGACCAAAAAGAAACTGGCGGGAAGTGCGCCGGTTTGCGGAGGAAACCGACGCTCGGCCGATTGTGCAGATATGCTTGATGCCATCTGCAGAGCGCTTGTAAGAAAAGGGAGACACACCGAGAACGGTTCTGTAGGAATCGAGAATAAGAATAACAGCGGCTTGATACAGAACGGCGTAACTCTCACCTCCAAAGCTGAATGAGCGAAAACTAAGCCGAGAGAAAGTGGGAGCGCCACCAGAACAAGCCAGTAACGCGAGAGAAAGACCCATCCAAACTGTCATATCAGCGCTCAGACGGAGAAGCGCGGAAAAAAAGTTAAAATCGATCGTAAAAATCGATAGGCGAAGCCGCCTGCGAGAATGGAGGTCGATTCAAGGTCTTTCCTGTCAGAGTGGTGTCATTGGGACTACAATCAGACAACTGGTCCGCCAAATATTAAAGCTAAAAAGCTCCAGAAACAAAAATTAACTCTGAGGACATACCAGGCGAATCGATATCCCGCGTGGTAGGTCGTAGGACATTTTTCTGAGGTCAGCTTACAGAAGCAGCATGCCGAAGTCTGCTCTGACAATAGTCGACGAGACCCGACCCAGCTTCCTGGGCATCGCAATGGTTCGCACCACCTTGGGCATCGGAATGACCCAGAGGTAGACCCGAGCGGCGCGCGAACCGAGCTGGGAAGAAAACCTGATCCACGAGTTCCTCGGATTGTTTTCATGCTCCTAGGTAGGGTTATCGGGGGACCCAATTTCCTTTAGCTTAGAACGCCCAGGTCGACCCTGGAAGATTAAAGGCCAGACGAGTTTCCTTTGCATTATAAGGCAAAAAATAGGGAATAATTGAACAATTAATTGACGCAAGGGGTTTTTTGGAAACCTGTTGACCATGGCTAAATGGGGAGACGTCCAATGAGTAACACTGGTTAAACCTGCGGGTCGGGTAACAGTCAATCTGCGAGACTACAAGGCCTAAGCCCTGAACATAACTGTCTGCAAGCAAAGCGCATACCCGGTGGCCGAGTCGTACACCACTTTGCTGACACTCACTCGGGGGAGGAACAATTTTTTGCTAAACTAGATCTAGAGCAGCAAGCTTACGCAACAGAGCTGTCCAGTAGACCCAGTTAAACGGGGCCCGAGGCTCGAGCCAATAGTTGACTCACAAAGGGGCATTGCAAGTGTAGAGAGACTGCGCAAGTTTTGGAGTGAATGGTGGGCCCGTCAGGCGTTTTTCGCAAAAGCCTCAATGGAATGCCTATTAAATGGAATAAAGGGGTTCCCGTACCATATTTTGGATGACCCTGAGTTTCGGGTAAGAGAATACGACCCTACTAGAAAAGACTAGAAAATGTTACTTAACAAAATACAGAGCATCCGGTGCTTGAAAGTTAAAAAGGAAAAAAATGCCTGCTTTAATGACTGATCGCATCGAATTTCTGGGCTAGCTTAATTGACGGAGAGGGTTTACACCTATTGAAAAAAAGAAGTTTCAAAGGCGCGATTACAAGACCAGCACCAAAGCCAAGTCAGTAGAAAATTCAGAAGAAGCCCGCCACCTACCTCGCTGACTACGTCACCACATAGGACTAAACAGCAGGGGAGGGGTGTTTCTGTATTAAGTAACATAGTTTACTTCCAAAGTCCTCTAATATGGATTGGCTAAGGAAGCCGGGCATAGAGGGATTGGTTACTAGGAACCACATCCAAAAGGAGGGCCACAAAAGGCGGCTAAATCAAACAAATGTCATTGGCTACAAGCCGGCAGGCAAGCCGTATATAAAGGCTGCTGCGGCTAGAGCCAAACCGTTCCATTTAACTTAAACTGTTGAAATAAAGACTTTTACTGTTGGAACCCGGTCTACCTCGCGTTTTCCGGACAGAACAGTTTTTATAGAAAAGTTCTTGCCAAAAGTCAAGTTTATCCTGATTGGTCTTCTTGTGTGCCACCTGATGCCAAATCGATTATTTATTTATTTAATAAATAAATAAATATCAAATATATTAACTTTTGATTCTTTTAAATCTACAGTAGTTTCTGGCCTACTCTGCTTGCCACATTTTTACCATTTTCTCTCTTGCCTCTGCCTAGATAAGATTGTCAACTTATCATTAATAGTATTTCATGAAAAGGTTGTTCTGGATTTTTATCAACATACTCATGATTTTTATTCAGTAGAATGTAAGTTGATTCATATAATTTAACTAGTCAACTATAGAATGTGGCAACCTTCAAGCATACAGATGAAAGAAAAGGCAGCTGAATTTTAATTATTCTGCTGAAAAAGACCACTAAGCAAAACTTTGAACTTGCTCTTGGAAAATTGCATTATCTTTTTTTTTTTATCACAGATTAAGGGGAATACATTAATTTGTTTTTTATATGAATTTAAACAGAGTCGGACATGGTTTTTCATAGATGCTTGATAAATGTTCTTTATTTCATTTGTATGCATGAATGCAGGCCATACTATTGTCAGCTGAAACAATGCAGTCTCTCTCCCTTCTGTTGTTTAGAAATAGCAAGTGGCAAAGAGTTCTTGCTTACTTACTGACTTTGTGGGTCCCTTACACCACCACCTAAACTGGATAGGTAAACAGGGCTGCTCAGAAACAGATTGTAAGCAAAGCAAGCTAAGCTCCCACTCTTTCTCATTTGCCCCAATAACAACAAACTGGATAATTTAAAATCATGAACATAATAAACACAACATCTGGTTTCCATAATAGAAATAAAGCACAACAAAAAGAAAGATTTAAAAGATTAAGATGAAACTTCAACCAGGTAAGAAATCTTCATGGGCTTGATGTCACATATTAAAAACACAGGACATATAAAAACTCCACTCTGCTCTGAAAAGGTATTACAGACAAGTTTTGGATATAAACAGCAACCCTAGCATTTGTCTGAAAATATCAGCTCACAATGACAAATCAGCTTGACCTGAATACAATGTTCTGATGTGAGGAAAAAAATCTCATTTCCAGATCTTTTCCTGAGGATACCTAAAACTGATAATGATGATGTGCGTTCATGGAAGCTAGGTAAGAAATGTCTGAATGTCTAGATTTATTGTGGTTTAAATATCAGCAGTAGATAGAGCTCAGGATTACATCCTTAAATATTTTTTTAATATACATATGTGTTAAATCAAATCAAACTCTTTATTACGATCTTAGACCAGCAGAATAAAAATAAAATAAAACCATTAATAATTTTAAGGCTACAAACATATAATACATAAGGCTAAAAATACTTTTAGAACTATACATATGAGTGCAGTTAAAGACACTGAGCTTGTCAGCTGGAAAGCTGATAGCCTAGCTTTGATACCTGAGCAATAATTGATGGGGTGAGCTCCTATTCCTTCTCTGGCTCCTGCCCACCTAGAAGTTTGAAAGCATGCAAATGTGAGTGAATAAATAGGTACCATTTCTTTGGGAAGGTAACAGCGTCCCATGCACCTTGATGTATAATCATGCTGGAAACCTTTCTTTACCTGTACCTGTACCTATAGCTATACACATACAGAGAAAGAGTATATGTACACATTATGTTTATATGGATGTGTGTGTATAGTATGTGTGTGTGTATGTATATGCATACATATGTAATTTGTTTTTTTAAGTTTTCGCGGGTACTTACATGTATGCTGTTCACTTCCTTCGGGTATTATCCCACATCATTGTAGTTGTGCTTTTAAAATTATAGCAATGTTTCGGCAGAATCTCATCTGCCATCATCAGGCTTCTGTATTGTATATGATATTGTATATGTATATTGTATATTGTATATGTATATTGTATATGTATTGTATATGTCATCTGTATACAATATATATACATATACAATATCATATACAATACAGAAGCCTGATGATGGCAGATGAGATTCTGCCGAAACGTCGTAACAACTTTAAAAGCACGACTACAATGATGTGGGATAATACCCGAAGGAAGCTGAACAGCATACATATGTAATATATATACAACAGTGATACAACAGTGATTGATCTCATTTGAGACAGTGACGAATCCGCATACAGACAGGAGGTTGTATACCTTGCCTCATGGTGTAACTGGAACAATCTGGAACTGAACACACTCAAAACCATAGAAATGGTGGTGGACTTTAGGAGAAACCCTCCCGTACTACCACCTCTTACAATACTAGATGATCAACAGCAGAGACCTTCAAATTTCTAGGTTCTATTATATCACAAGACCTAAAATGGACACCTAACATCAAAAACATCATCCAAAAAGCACAACAAAGAATGTTCTTTCTGCACCAACTCAG
>BHFT01007330.1:0-10113 GCA_004320025.1 Laticauda laticaudata
CTTAACCAAAAAAAAAAAAAAGAAATATGTTGGGTTACATAGTCTTTTCATGGAAGCTGAAGAATGAATATCCTATCTGGACAACCATTCAAATTTTCTCTGAATCTTTTCTGCTACTTAGAACTGCAAAATGTACCAATTTTGCAGCTCAAATGTGACAGTGCTACCTTGTGGACCAATGCCATGTTTGAGACCCAGATATTACGTATTTATACAGCCAGTCCTCAAATTATGATGGCAATTGGAACCTGAATTTCCATCACTAAACAATGTGATTCTGAAGTGCAATGTCATATGACTGCATCATTTAGTGATAGCATCCCCAGAGTTCCCACTAAAGTTGTTAAGCAACACAAAGGGAGCACTTCCTTGCAATTTCCCACAGGAATCCAACAATCAAAGTTAGTGGGGAACCTGACAAAAAGTTGCAAGTTCCAGACAGTTCCCAAGAAGGCCAGCAAGCAGATAAGTGGCTACTGCTAAATAGAACATAGAGCGAGTTGTACAAATGGTGGGGAAGGTACAACCAGAAGTGCTATTCAACCGGTTCACATCTATTCGGCAAACTGATACCAGTTATTTGGCATGGGTCACTGAACTGGTGGCAATTCCTGGCTGGCCACACCGCCAACCCAGTCGCCTAGTCGCTCACTTGTGATTGCTCTCCAAGCTTTCCATTCCCCATGTCTTCTTTCTCCCCAGGGAAAAAGAAGAAAGGCATGGATGCTACAAGTATCACTTTCCCCGTGTGATTTAAAGTGTTGGGAGTGAGAAAGAGTGCGGTCTGACAGAGGGGATGGGGTGAATTGAGCCTTGGAGTACTTTTGCAACGTAAAAGAAATGCATTTTGGAAGCAAATCTTTTAAAAACTTCTTCAAGGATTCCCCATGGACACTGCAAGTATTGCTTTCCCCTTGTGAGTTAAAGTGCTGCAATGAGAAGGAGGGCTACCACATATTTTTCAGGGTTTACATGCATTCAATGTCAATAATCCAGAGCATAAAATACACATGTGTTTAACAAGACCTTGAAAGCACCTGGAGGTCTTCTAGTCAAACCCCCAGCTCAGGCAAGAGAACTGAGAGTGCCAAACTTTGAGTAGAAATCCTGGAAGGGTTAGAATAATACCTTGAAGAGACCTTGGGGTTAACCTCATGCCATTTCAGAAAAAGGCTGTCCAGTATTTCCTTAAAAAACTTCCAGTGACTGAGCACCCAGAAGCTTCTGGGAGAAGGCAGTTCCACTGGTATAATGTTCTCACTACAGAAACTTGTCCCTTAGTTTTAGGTTACTTCTCTCTGTTCAGTTTTCCATCCATGCTTCTTGTTTGCATTCTGCTTTTGAAAAATACATGTCCCCTTTCTTTGTGGCAGCCCGTTTAAAGCTTGTCGCTATCACACTTTTGCAGTAAAGCATTGAACCATTTCTCCTTCATGTCCATGAAAATACACTAAAATAGTATGCAGATAATTATAAAGTTCAAAAAAAGGTGAACAACATTTTTACAGAACTATAGATAAGTTGAGGCTGGGTTACAAGGAATGGCTGGGAGGGGAGGGGCCATGTGAGGCACCCTTTGATGTGAATGACATTGAGTTGGCCACGCCCAACCAGTTACATAACCACCAAGCCATGCCCACCCAGTCACATCACCACAAGCCACACCCACCAAATAAGCCATGCCCACAGAACCGGTAGTAAAAAAATTTGAATTCCACCACTGGATAAGACATGACCATCCTGGAGATTGGAGTGGCTGCTGTTGGGAGGTAAGGAAAAATGAGTGTGTGTGAATGGCAGGAGAGACATGGCACAAGTCCAATGAGGCTTGAAAAGTGTTGTAAGAATGTGCAGGTGGCTGGTGAGACACAAGCCAGTATTAGTACAGAAAGATAAGGGGGGATGTGTGGATGAGGGAGGCCTACCCAAGAAACTTAGGGCAAGTTAGGGGTTATTGTTTTTATTATATTGGTTTTTTTTAATTGTTGGAGGCTGCTCAGTCACTGAGAGTGAATGGGCGGCCATATAAATCCTCTAAACAAACAAGCTTGCAACCTTCCCTGCCAGCTTCCCTGTTGAATTTGCTTGTGGGAAGCTGACAGGGGAAGTTGCAAATTCCGATTGCATGATTGTGAAGATGTCGGGACAGTCAGAACTTCATAACAGCTACTCATTCTATATCATTGTGACTCTGAATGGTTGCTGAATGAGTGGACATTAAATAAGGACTACCTATATAAAGGTACCTATCTATATATAATTAGAGTTAGGAGAGAGACTTAAACTTGGAAAAGTACTATTTCTTGGATATCAAAATATGGACTTAAGAAATAAGTAATTTATCCACTTTTGAAAGACTATTTTTTCTATGAAACAAAAAAAGACAAATTTCCTTTCTCTGGTTTTATAATTTTAAACAATTTTATGCACAATTTGATAAATTATTGTTAAATAACCAATAACATCGCATTTAAGTGATTTATTTATTTCTTTAGCATTTCTTGGGGTTACATTTTCATAACTAATTAATTTGTTGGATATAACTGATTTCATTTTAATTTTGGACATTGTTTTCTCTGTAATTGTTTTTTTAAAAATTCAATATATTTAGAAATATATTAGGATTGTTTTTGGATATCAAGTTAAGGATTGATTTTTTTTTCAGTTTTGTTTCTCTGAACTAAATAAACTGCAAAAAGAAAATCAGAGGGAAGGAAACTCCTTTATTTTCCAGCGTTTATTTCAGAGTTAACATTTTCAATACTTTGCAGCTTTTTCTTTTATTTTTAAAAGAACTTGCAATCACAAAGTTTCCAGGGCAAACCAAAAACTGTAAGGGAGAGTTTTCTTTATTTTTGTTTTTCCTAGCTTATCTTACCAGTCAAATGTGTCTGGAGTTTTTATTGCTGTTGTTTACTTGTGTCTCTTGAAAATCTCTGCAGCTTCCCACAGCCTTGCCATCTGCTTATGCTTCCTAAAAAGAGTTATACATTACAAAGTACACAAAGATATAACAGTCCCAGAAAACTCATGTCAAATCAATTTTAAAAGACACCAGCCCAAATTGTACAAATAAGACCCTGAAACTATGCAAATAATATATCTCTAATCTTAGGTGATAAGTAGCAATGCGAGTTATCTAGCAAGGTCATAACTTAACTGCAGAAATCCAGATGACCACCAGATGGCAGCAAAGAGTTAAAAACCATCTTTACAGACTGAAGCCCCTGTCCCACTGCACTAATGGATGCAAAGAGGATGTAAAATGATAAAAAAAGCTTGCCATCCATTGGAAAACGCTATGCATTCCGTTGTGTACTCACTGCATACATGTTTCATATGCTCTATCCTGGAGCATCCATCCACTGAGATTTCATCCACGCAAGAAGTTTGAGCTGCACATTTGAGCGATGAAATTCCACTGCGTACGATGTACATCCGCAGTCTATTATGGGCAACAAACGTTCTATGTCCGTTATCATCCGTTAATGTCACTGTATCCTCTCTGCATCCTCTGGCCACCCCTCAACCCACATCCGCTGCATCTGAAAATGGAAACAGGGAGGAGAACAAAAGGTACATGAACGTCTAGCACGGAAATAGAAGGATGTAAGCATATGGCATCTCGTAGAAAAGTATTCAAAACGGACAAAAAGTTTGTATCTGGATGTATCTCGGATATTTAGGATGTCTGCAATAGTCTAGAGTATGTAGAAGGACACCTAGCAAATGACCGATATTTCCTATAAAAGGGGCAGGAAATCATCTGGATTTCAGTATGAGTCAAGCAGCCATGGTGTAACAGACCTCTTCACCCTTGGTCTTGGTCTTCCACATCATCAAATTGTTCCACCACATGGATCATGACACAGTCCATATGGTAGCTGCGATCATTCATCCACCAGAAGCAAAACCTATTCAGAATGTTCACCTTTTATACAGAAGGAAAGAAGGAGACGTCCAAGAGCTGTGTGGTCCGAGGATGGATTGTGAGAAGAATGGAGTTTGGACTCTATGACCAGTTGATGGTGGAGCTGAGGAATAAAGACTCATGCATCCCATCACTTTCATGAGGATACCACCAGCCATGTTTGACGAACTTGTAGAGCATCTGAGACCCAGGTTGACCAAACCTAGCACCCAACTTCCATGCCAACCTGGACCTGGACCTGAAGTTGGCACTGACTCTGCACCACTGGCCTCTGGAACCAACATACAGAACATGCAGTACGCGTGGAGGGTGCCACACAACAGCATCAGCAAAAGTGGTCAGAGAAGTGGTGCAGGCCATCATCGAAGAATAACGTGGAGGAGCTCCTCCAGTGCCCGACCACTGAACAGGTGGAGGAAACTTGCAGAAGAGTGGTATCAGAGTGGAACTTTCCCAACACCATTGGAGCCATAGATGGGAAGCACGTGGCCTGCAAAGCTCCAGCCATCTCAGGGTCCACTTGTTTTCAACTACAAGGGCTTCTTCGGTATCATCTCTCTTTGCCATGGTTGATGCTGACTACAAGCTCATCTACATCGATGCTTCAGGCAACGGGTCAGCTTCAGATGGTCAGGTATACAATGCCAGTGACCTCAAGGAGGGGCTGGAATGCAACCTCATCATGGGTTTTCCAGATCCAGACCCCCAACCCAATGAACACAAGATGTGCCTTACTTCATCATTGGTGATGACGCCTTCTCCCTCAGAACCTACCTCATGAACCCGTACAGTTCAAGATACCTCACCTGTGAAGAGAGGATGTTCAACTACAGGCTGTCCAGGGCAAGACGGGTGGTGGAGAAACCTTTGGCATCCTGGCCAACAGGTTCCAGGTATTCTCACCACCATGCAGCATCGGCCGCAGACTGTGAGGAGCATCGTGGAAGCTTGCTGCATCCTGCACAATCTCATGCACACCCGCTACCCAGTCTGCAGAACAGGCTTGTGGACAGTCAACAAGGCAATGGGACATGGAACCTGGTGAATGAGGCAAAGACGAAACCTGATAGACACTGTGGATATACAAGGTCCCAACAGAGCTTCACATGAAGGGAAGAAGCAGCGACCTACTGAGACACTGGTGCAACTCCCCAGCTGGAGCAGTGGAGTGGCAAGACAGGATGATAAATGATGCTTCCTTGAGCCTGTCGCATAACACTGATGAGATTGTGCCATGTATGTTGAGTGGTCCTAGAATGAATAGGGCATTAATAAGAGCTTTTGTTTATTTTGAATGTGTTGATCAAATGATAAATTGTTATTGATAATAAAGGTCCATATGGTGTGGCAGCTGGGATGGTGGACCATACAGTCCCACTATACTTGCACTGGAGGTTTATCTATCCCACAAGCATGCAAAGGCTTAACCATTTGTTAAAGTTTTCACCAACCACTTCACTAAGGTTAAAAAAAATGAACCAAGTGTCTTAAGACAAGATAACCTTTAATAAATTTCTTAGGTAAGCTTATGACTTTATTAAATAAGCAAATGAAACCAAGTAAACTGAATTAAGTGTGTTAAGCAAAGAATAACCTTTTTAACTTTCTTAAGTAAACGTATGACTTTATTAAAAAAGCAAAATGAACCAGGTAAAGTGTCTTTTAAGCAAGATAAAGTGAACAGGTAACAACTCAGTCTCTGGCACTATTCTCAGTCACTCTGAGTCATGTCCATGGTCTCAGCTTGTTAAGCGGGCAGGGACTGTGGAAGTGGCTGTGGCTTGAGTGCTGGTCTGAGGCATACCATTGGGGTGCTTGGCCCCTAGAGTAACACAGGGGATGGTGTGTCAGGAAGCCCTCCGAGAGCTAACTCAGTCCGTGAGGTTGAGAGGCCCTTCCTCAAGTACCTGGGATGTGAGGCCAAGACTGATGATAGATTGGTCCATTGACAACTTGGCTGTGGGGTGGAGAAGGAGAGTGTAGTGGGGCTGTCTGGTGAGGTGTGGCGTCTGTGGTGTGCGATAACTGGCCTGGCTGGGAAGGTCTGTTTTTGCTGTGGAAGTCCTGGTAGTCATAGCCTTGTTAGGTGGAGGCTATTGAAAGCTGTGGAAGGGCTGTGACAATGCCTGTGGTGGAGGAGCAGACCTGGACTGGGTAGAAGTAGCTTCAGCTGGGCCTTGAGGGTTTGCAGAAGTGTGTTATCTTTCTCCTTCATCATCTGGTACTGGGCCTTGGCAGATCCCTCAGGGTATGGCTCACATAGGGATGAAGGTGTGGTGGCCTGAGGATCCCTGTCTGAGTGGACAAGCTGAAGAGAGAAGTCTGTGCTGGCTTCATTGTGTCCCTGATTTCCAAACAGCACACTGTGGTTTCTGCCTCCAGTCTTCCGCTCTGCCTGCATCCTCTGGAACTGGGTGTGGGTGTGGGATGGCCTCTGGTGGCTGCTGCTTCTTCCACCATTTGTGACAGGGGTCCTCAAGTCCGCGCAATGGGGAGTGCAGCTGTTGGGGGGTCTCTGCTGTGGGGCCCTGAAGACACCTGCCTGGACAGACTCCTGGCTCCTGCTGGAAGAGGCTGCTGTCTGTGGGCTGTCTGATGGAAAGGGGTGTCAGAGGGGCTGCTCCTCGGTGCTGGATCTCACCCTGCAGCAAATTGCACTTGGCCATGATGTACATCTCCTGGTCAGTGAGCTTGACAGCGGCTGCCCGATTTTTGAGGTGTAGCTTGCCAACCAGGTGTGCATGTGCTTCCACCATCCAGGAATACATCTGCAGTGTAGCCCAGGCTTCTGCCTTGTCTCTCCAAGCTGCCTCTTCTTCTTGGTGTCACGATAGAATCTGTGGCCCTTTCTCCAGGAGGTACTTGTTCTCCCTCAGCCATTCCGCACCTCATCCTCATGGTCCTTGGAACAGTGTACTGTTCTCTCTCTCCTTCTCCTCCCTTGCCTCTTCCTCCCTCTGGCAGGGCCTTCAGCAGCAGGGCTTCAGGGGGCTGAGCAGCAGGCTTTGAGGGCCTTGGGGCTGGTCCACACACGCAGCAGCAACGCAGTAGCAGTAGCAGCATCAGCACCAGCACCGCACCAGCACCAGCAGCACCAGCAGCACCACCAGCATCAGGTTCAGAGTCTGTGCAGGGGGTGGGTATGCTGGTTCTGTCCTTCTTCGCAGGGCTGGAACAAGTCGGCACGGGCTTCCTCTTCTTGCCTGACTGACAACCAATAGTGTTCCTTGAAGATGTATTGGCAGCATGTCTTTCGTTGAATGCTGACTGCATGCGTGCTGCATCCTTTTATATCCGCGAGCTGATGCAAATTCATATCCCCGTGTGCGCAGTGAACACTTTGCATCTGATATACATCCGCGCGGCATCCGCTTTGCTTCCTGTAGACACCCCGTGATGCATCCACGTCATCCGCTTATGCATCCACTACCCTTCCGCTATGCGTCCGCTTCGCAATTCTCCCCGGAACCCTTTGGAGGTGTCTCTGCTTCCATCCTCTGTCATCTGCTAGGCTTCCTATGACATCCATTTAACAAATCCCCGCTACGTACTACCCCCAATCCGTTCTTTCTTCCATTCTTTTCCGTTCTTAGTCTGTTCTGTTTGTGCAAATTTTCACCACTTTTTGGAGCGGATGACAACGGATGGAGCCACCCCCGAAATTTTGCTCATCTGCTATGTCCTTTATGCACACGTTTTGTGTCTGTCGGCCAGTGGGACCTAGCCTTTAGATATAGAGTTAAAATTTGGAAATTGCAGCCCAAATTTAATAGCCTTAACTACCTTAATACTAACTTTGAGAATCTTCAGTATCTAGGACAAGAGTTTCCTCCAGCTGGCTGAGGAACTCTGGAAGTTAAAGTCCACAAATCTTAAAGTTGCCAAGGTTAGAGACCGCTGATCTAGGGAGCTAACATGATGTCTCTAGGAGTCAGCAGAGTAGGCATACAAACTGAATAGGCAACAGAATGATGGAAAACATGTAAGAGACATCTGATTGATTGGGAAGTCCATCTACCTCTTCTTTGACCTCTCCAACATCATTCAGCAGCAGCCTGAATGGTCTAAAGAAGGAAGAAGCAGAAGCAGAGAACAAATCTTAGTTCAGTATTTGCAGGACTATTTTGCCATCTAGACACTGATTGTCTCATTTCCAGACTGCATTTAGAGCAGGCCATTTCATTCATTGATCTCAAAAGACAAAATAATATAATGCTCACACCCTCACCTTGTTACAAGAAATAAAATATTGAACAAATGAATTAAAGGGGTTTCACTCCAAGGAAAATAAATAAAAGGATTTGGACCCAAGGAAAAATGGGAAGGTGAAAAGCAAGGAAGCATCCAGACCAAATTGGGACACCAGTTGCCGAAATAAGAATTATCATGCAGCAATAATAATGGAAGAGAGCCATCAGAAACAGAATTAAAAACTGCCATGAAGCAGTAGCAGACATGTTGTAGTCAACACAGGATCAATAACTATTAGCCTTGATGTCAGTGTGATTTCCTGTGAGAACATATTCTGGGAGACTATTGTGTTTCCTTTTGACGTTGGTGGGCTATTGTGAGGACAAACTACTGGACTAGATGGGCCAGGGCACAAGCAAGGCTCCTCTTATGTTCTCAACAAAAAGATGAAGTAAAATGTAAAAAAATGTGTGCTGGACATTGTGGGTAAGAATGAAAAGGAAAGCTATAAGAGACTCATTTTCAGAGACTTTGCAATTTATGGAAGCTACCATTGGACCTTAGCACTTGATATGCATTCAGCCTCTGGCAAATTTGGCCAATTTGTACTTGGGAAATGTGAATAAAAGTGTGTATGTGTAATGTTTACGGGAGCTAGAGCCAATAAAATTTAGTGGGTTAAATGACTTGTGTGTTCCCTGGAGCATTTCATTACCGTATAAGATCTTGAACACCTCTATCTTATTGACAGTATATAAATGTGTAGCACTAATAAATCCACCTTCCCCCAGTCCTGACTGAATAGGACTTTGTGCCATGAAATCTAAGATACACCTCTCCAGTTTCTGGATTAGGTAGAACATGGGAGACAAAACTCACGTGTACTTGAGTGGGATGTCTGAGAATAAAAATGAATGAATAAATTATAAATGGAGGGAAATATAGCAACTGGAAAGCAAATGTAGGTGATTGAATGGATCCAAAAAGGGATGAATGGATCTTAGCCATTATGCAGAATGTGTCACTATTGGAGGGTGAGTAAGGATAGGAAATGATCCAGACACAGGAAGCAGAGTAATCAAAGAAAGTGGCATTTATTTTCAATTTACAACAGATTCTACTACAACAGAAGTGGTAATTTGTATTTGTATAAATGAATGCAAAATTACAACAGAGGCAGTACAATTAGGGCAGTACAATAAATGAGAGCAAAAATGAAGCCCTAATGGAAAATGTAACAATAATATGTGGTACTTATTTATCCATCTCTGTTAGCAAGACCCTTAACATTTCCCATCTTGCTAAAGCACCTTGCTTTCGACTCCTCCTTTCTCCTTCAATCACTTTTCTTAATTGACTTCTTTCAAATGGTAACTTCCCACCTTCGCTAGTCTTGCTGATGCCACTATGGAAGAAAAGCCTCATTCTAGTGTGAAAAGTCTCTTCTGTTCCCATTCCAAGAAACTTTCCTGCCAGGATGTGAATCACTGCAACAATCTTCATGCAAGGCTGCCTTTTCTGACACTGCTTGGCTCTTCCTATTATGCTGCCCTGAGATTTCCCTTTGGTCTGTTGCAGATGTAACAACTGCATCAAATTCCAAATGTCTTGAAAGCAATTCCCTAGCTGACATTTTGTTATAACATACCTGATAGGAAAATAAAACTTTAAAAAATAAAATTCTAAATTTAAGATCCCTAATTTTTGTTTAATGGTTTATAGTGTTGAATACTTGTAGTTTTGGGGTGAGATAGACAACACATAAGCTTAATATTGAATATTTGTAGTTGTTTGGGTGAGATAGACAACACATTAATCAATAAATAAACCTTTTCTCCACACCCACCTTATTGGAACCCCAAACTGAAAATACAGATTTTTCAGTAGCACCTAAAATTCTTAATATAGGTAGTCTTTATTTAGTGACCATAATTGGAACCAGCAATTCTTTTTTTTTTTTTGAAAATTTTATTTGGGTTTTCACAAAAAAC
>BHFT01007331.1:0-17601 GCA_004320025.1 Laticauda laticaudata
CCGCTACATCCTCCCCACGTCCGTTCCTTTCCGTTGTTTTCCGTTCTGTTTATGCAAATTTGGGGCACTTTTGAGATAACAATGGATGGAGCCACCCCTGAAATTTTGCTCGTCCGCTGTGTCCTTTTTGCATCCGTTTTCCATCTGTCGGCCAGTGTGACCTAGCCTTTACATTTTGTTCCAAACATAACCTGACAATCTTTTCAATTTATTATGATACAATAGTTGATCATTAAAAAAAACCTGAGTAATATAAAAGCTGACTAGAAATGCAGTTTGTTTCCTCATCTGAATTCAAATTCATTTAGGACATGAATCATTTTTTAATTTAATCAGAAATATACCCCAAATTGGATAACAATTCCATGACAAACAGTTATTTTAAATTTCTAGTATAAGGATATTAAACATATTCCTGATAGATTATTGTAATTGGTTTTTAGCATTGTTTCCATCCAAAACAATCATGATGGTTCAACCCAGTTCTACATTCTGTAGGATCACTGTTGTAGAATCAGAGTTTGCAAGGTTAGTTCTGTGCGCCAAAAGATATCTTGTGCTCTTTGGTAGTATTCAGTGATGGTCTCACTAATTTCCACAGAGCTAGCAACTGCCAATATTGCTACCTCCTAAAATAGTGGAGGAATGTCAATCAGCAATAATTGTTGTAGGAAGACCAAGTTCATCTCTTTTGAAATACTAGATTTATTATCCACTGGCTAAAATAATGATCAGACATTTTTAAACCAAGTCCATTGCAAAAATAACAAATTTATTCCCAGATTTATGTGGATTTTTTTCAGCTTTCAAAATTATTTTCAGTTATTTCATCTTTAGGGAAAAGGTTTTATATTTTTATCTATGCTGCTAAACTGAGCAAAAGCAATTCAGAGCAATTAGAGAGGCAGGAAAATTTATATAAATGTTAATCTGTACAGCTTATTTTTTACTATGTTGCTTTATTTTATCTAAACCTCTGTTTAGATCAAGAAAAGATAAATCTAATTGTGTACCATATAAAAATTATAATTTATTGTTTACGGCAGGGGTGTCAAACTCAATTTCATTAAGGGCTGCATCAGGGCTGTGATTGATCTTTGGGGGGGGGCTGAAGGGCATGGCCGAGTGAGTGTGGCCATCTGGCTGGGCATGGCCAGATTGACACCACTCACCAAACTGCTGGCATGTTTCCTCTTCGCACTAGGTAGACTGGGCTGAAGCCACACTGGCCCGATGTTTCCACTTCACATTGGGTAGACTGGGCTGAGGTGATGCAGGTAGACTGAGCTGAAGCGACACATGCCAGCCACTTACATTTTCCAGGACAGCCTTGTGGGCCAGATCTGACCAAATTTAACATCCCTGGTTTAAAGTGTACTTATCTTTATAGCGGAGAATAAAACATTTGTGTGGCTGTGGCCTGATACAAATTTGATTAATTCTGAACTACTTTAATGCTTTTTCTTTATATAGAATAGACACAAGTTCATAATGAAATTCTTTGTTGCCTAGTCTTGTAGCTTGGTTAATAATTAGATCTGGAATAACATACCTTGTAAAGTCTGCTTTATCCTTTGCTTGATTACAGATATTTTGTTATTCTTTGTAAGTAAAGAAAATAAAAATGGTACCAACTTTCAAAAAAGTAGGATTATCTGAAATACAAACAAGAATCAATATAACTAAGAACTCCTAATTTAAACTAGGAATCTGGTCTGTACAAAGATTTCATAAAGAAAAAGAACATCTATCTATATTTCTGTATCATTTATAGATATGATGAATTAATAAGATTTATCCTTCAGCAAGTGAATTCCAGATGGCACATATGGATTTTCCCAAGCCATAAAAATATTAGTCTGAAAAAGAGAATCTGACTAGACTAGGATCTCTCAGAGTGGGAGTGAACTGGATATCACTGAACCTCAGTCAACACTGTAACTAGTGTATCATACATATAATCAGTTCAGAGAATAATACAACATTATGTTCAAAGTCTATAAATAGCAAATTTGGCCAGCAGGGTGCTACAGGAGGTATCCATCCCATCTCCCCTTCCCTGGCCGGCCCGCGGAGGAAAACTCCAATGCTGATCTGGCCCTCAAAGAAATCCAGTTTGACATCTCTGTTCTAGAAGGAAAATAATCTCCACAGTATAAGTCACCAAACAGGCTCTCTTTAAAGTCCAATATGGCACAGGCAAAGCTTACTTGCAAAGCAGCCTCTTCCTGATTGTTTCTGATTAGCCCATCAGATAAATACTGGGTGGCATACTCCAGGTTCCCTCTATCCACAAGTGCCATTTTTGACACTAAGATACATGCCTTCTCCATCACAGTGCCTGCTCTACACAACAGCTTCCATTCTGAGATTTGAGAGGCCTCAATGGTGCCACTGGAAGATCTGTAACATCATTTGTCTGCAAATAAGAACTGGTGGAACTCACAAAATACACAAAGTAATACAAAATGAAGAAGCTTAATTATTATTATTAGTAATATCAGTAGAAGTTTGTTAAGGGGTACCCAGAATTATATATTTAAGATGAGTAGCACATACGTTTTCTGAATACAATTACTTGAAACCATGAGAAATTTTCTTTCTGGATAATTATGAGATCCACTTCTGAAACTACGAAAGTAAGCAATCCCTTTCTTACAGATTACTATCTTATCAAAACTACTAAACCAAGTTAGTCTATTATGTCCAGAGAGAAATATTTGAAAAGGCAGCCATATTATATGTATGCATGTTTGTTTCACTTATATATGAACTTTAAAAAAACACACACATGATAAAAAGACATTCTAATTGTCTGCATTTTGTGGACTTTAAAAGTGTCACAGCAATTTAGCTTTTAAAGGACCACCTAAAATATTTTATCACATCGTTGCCTCAGTAACTTTAATACACTATGCAGCCTTCAGAGACAAACCTCCTTATAAATTAACTGCCTTCAACTTACCGAACAAGGGTCTTTATCTCCTGTCAGCTTAATTATGTGTTTAATTTTATTTTTTAACATTTTAAAAAATGACCCACACTAGGAAAAGCCTAGATTGTTTAATTAAGCAAATGAATTTAGCTACATCTAGTGTGATGAGGCACTAATTTGTCATAGCAATGTTTTATTCAAAGCTGAAATACCAGTGTATCCTTTCCTTTAAACTGGAGTGATAAATCTGGGTTTTAACTTCATTTCATGGTCTAATTATTTGCATATTTCCCTATGTATACCCACAGAAAGAAAAGAGGAGGGGGAGCAGGAGGAGGAGGAGGCTTTAATTCATGCAGCTCCTTATTCTTATCATAAATGAAACAGTCCTAGCAATAAGCAGAGTGAGGCAATGGCTTCAGCAAAAGGTGGAAAATGGAATAGAGTGGTAACATGTTAAAAAAGATAATGCTGTATGTCACAAGGTCTATGCTTCCTAGTTTGCTATCTTTGGCTGTAATAAAGAATATAACTCTATCTCTAGTGTTAAAATTAGTCCAGAGGCCCTAGGGTATCTTGGCCAGTTCTGATAAAAAGTTTAATATTTCATGCAGAGGTGTCCATTCATATACTAGCACAGATTGTTCAGGAGTTATTTCCGATCTTTTCATTCATATGACTCCACGAGGAAGCTTACCCAAAGTTAAATTCTGATTAAATTCAGTTTACTGGAATCCACATGTTGCTAATCAATTAGACATTGATTATATATCCTATGAAGACCTGAATATTTAAGACCGCTTATCCTCTTGATAACAAGCAAAATCTAAACTTGCACTTCATTTCCAATTCCAATTTTCTTCAAGTCAGATTCAGTGTCCATAACTTCCTGACAGTACAATATTTAGCCCCAAATATACCTGGGTTTGAAGAGGCTCATCTTCCTTCAGATTGTGTCAATACTAGAGAAAAGAAAAGCTAAGTAAAATTGCACATTATATGTTTCAGCAATGAACTATTAATTCTGCTTCAGATTCAACACAAAACTTCCTTGTATAGGCAAACAGTATTTTTCTTCTTCCAGCATGGCACTCTGTAATTCTCTCACTTTTTCACATTTTAAATTCCTTTCATTACCACAAACATCAGCATGCAGTTGGTCGGTTCATAATCACAAGTCAGAGAAACAATATGACAATCAATATGGTACTAAACAAGTTTCCAGTTTATTCCTTACTATCACAAAACACAAGCAGCAAAAAAAAATCCTCTTTTTGTCAAACTTCTGCTTGAAGAGATTCCAGAAATGGAAAAGAGCAATCACTAAGAATATTTTGCTTATTGTAAATGAAATACAATCCTAATCATCATTTAAAAAATCAATATCTTATATGGCAAGGAAAAATCAAAAAGAACAGAAGCAGAAATTGCAACTAAATTACATTTATATTCCTTAAAAATCTTGAGTCAGTTTATTAAGCTTACACAAGAATCTTGGTACTTCTATTTAAATGTAGCATGTTACGTAAGTGCAAAACAAATAAATTTCTGATGAATGTATAATCTGAATTTTGATGGACTGGATAAAAATAATTAGTATGAGGTCTATTTACCGTGCTTCTCACATAATAAGGCCGGGTCTTATTTTTTTTTGAGACCAGAAAAAATGGCTAGGCCGTCTTTTTGGGGGTGAATTAATCCCCCCCCTTGCAACCTCGGGTGGGTGGGCGGCGACGGCTTGGATGTTGACTTCAGCATTGGTGGGGCACTTCGTATTGGGAGACCTTCCGCCACCCTTGCTTTCCCTTCTCCCTTGCTACCGCGGCGTTTAGAGCAACGCTGTGACATTTGGTGCAGCCATGTGCGGCCAGTCAGGGCTCCTCCCTGCAACCGGAGCCCGGTGGACACACTCGATTTCAAGCGCTCCTGTCACCACCTTCCCTTTGCCTTCGAAAGTAAAGCCAATTATTTTAAAAATGACACCCTACTACAAAGCCTCCCCTGCCCGAGAGGGCAGCCCAACCCCATGTAGGGAGGCAAATCTCCCGGGGCCACAGTGCAGGATCGGCCACCCTGGGAAAAGAACCTATCTGCCATCCCTGCCTGGCGCCAGACAGAGCATGAAGACCTTTGCCTGGGGAGTCCAGCGCAGCTGACAGGTGGGCCCTTCTTCCCAGCAGCGGAGCTCTCATAAAGGCAGCGAGCACCTCCCCGCCAGACCTTCTGCTCATCCCGCCAGGGCTGCGCCAGAGCCGTACGGGCTGGGCAGAGCCAGGAAAGCAAACCGTGGGTGCGCACCCATCTGCCAAGCAAAAAAGCCGGGTCGACCTGAGCTTGGCTTCCTTCCCAAGTCCCTCCAGTGCGAACCCGAAGGGGCCACTGGGAGAGGCTGTCCGAGGCAGTGATAAGCACCCACCCATCCACGGACAGGGAGGCGAGGTGATGGCAGTGCTGCTTCCCTGGCCGGCGGAGAGAGCCCGAAGCCACCCGTCCTTTCTACCCCTCGCCCAGCCCATCCCTGTGCATCTCCAAATGTGCTGGCAGCTGCAAACGTTGCAGCGGAATGGGCATCTGGCAGAGGCACTGACTCGGCAGGGCTCAGCTCGGAGGAGGAGGATGGGTCGCCTTGCCTCCCTGTCCATGGATGGGTGGGCGCTTATCACTGCCTTGGACGGCCTCTCCTAGTGGCCCCTTTGGGTTCGCACTGGAGGGACTTGAGAAGGAAGCCAAGATCAGGTCGGCCCGGCTCTTTTGCAAGGCCACCCTGCCATTCTCCCCATTTCGCATATTTAATATAGGCCTTAATTTGGGGGGACGGGCTTAATTTGATTTTTTGCCGATAAAACATGCTGGGCCTTCCTATTGGTGGAGGCTGTATTGTTGGAGAAACACGGTAATAGTTTAAAATCCTGTATCAAATATTTTGTGAGTAATATGTACAGTGTAATCCTAAATTTCAGCACCAATGTTGGTGATTAGTATTCCACAAATTCCGGGGGATTCCGGGGACTTTGACTCCGGGGGATGATAGGAGGAACTCCGGGGGAAGACCTGGAGGAACGTTGTTCATGGGGTCACGATGGTTTGGACCTGACTTCGTGACTAACAACAACAACAACAACAAAAACATTTCTTCTATTACAGCAGAGGTCCCTGCTACTTGTTATGACAGGATATAGCTTCAAATTGTATTTGGAAGAAACATAGAGTCATAAGTGAGGAAGGAACCTCAGAGTTCTTCTTGTCTAACTCCCTCCTCAAAACAGGAACCTTAAACCATCCCAGTCAACCGTGTTGTCCAGCCCATTTTTTAAAATCTCCAGTGGTGGTGGAGCACCAACAACCCCAGGAAACAAATTATTCCATCAATTAATTGTTTTCACTAGCTGAAAAGTTCAGCTTACTTCTACATTGGATCTCTCTTTAAGCTTCCAGCCATTACTTCTTGTCCTGCCTTCTGGTGCTCTGAAGAATAAGTTAATCCCCTCTTCTCTGTGACAGCCCCTCAAGTACTGAAAGAAGTTATCATACCCCCACTGATCCTTCTTTTTGATAGGCTAGTCATACCTAGCTCCCTCAACTGTTCATCATATGATTTAGCCTCCAGATCCTTTGTCATTTTGTTGCTCTTCTCTTCTCTGTACATTTTTCTGAGTCTCAACATCTTTTTTGTACTGTGGTGACCAGCAGTAGATACAATATTCCAAGTGTGACCTCACTAGTGTAAGTATAAAGCAATACTATCATTTCTTGTGATCTTGATGTTATCCCTCCTGGTGATGCAGTTCAGGACTGCATTGGTTTTTTCCAACAATTCAGTTTGAAAACCATTTCAAACAATTCAGAACACATGAGTATAAATGCAACAACTGTCTGTGACTTATTAAAGCACTTCTCTCTATTTACAGGACAGTATAGTTGAATGGGAGCTGTGCCATCCTTTTCAAACATTAGTTTTATTATTAAAATACTTTATTCCAACTATAGGTTCAATGTTAACTATTATTTTAAAGGTTTCAACCCTTTTGTGGAATATTACAGAAAGCTACTGCAGTGCAGATCCATCTCACTTCATATGCCATGGCACCCATTTTCAAAGGGTTTACAAAGCTCAGGTAGTGGCTCCAATTTTTATTTGCATTAACAAATCAGCCCATATACCGAATGATTGAGACATGGCTAAGAATTTAAAAGGATAATCCTATGAATCATATCCATCCATAAGCCTCCAGAGTTAAGGTATCTGCTATACAGGACTGACAGACTCAAGGCAACAGTTGGTCAAGCAACAAGCAAGATTTACAGCACAATATTCTTCTAATTCTGAACCACACTTTGATTCTGCAACACATACCGTGTTTCTCATATAATAAGGCCGGGTCTTATTTTTTTTGAGCCCCCCAAAAATGGCTAGGTCGTCTTTTTGGGGGTGACTTAATTCCCCCCCCCTTGCATCTTCGGACAGGCGTGCGGCGACGGCTTGGATGTTGACCTTCGCGTTGGTGGGGCACTTTGTACTGGGCAGCACCATATCCGGGTGTGCAGCNTTTTAATATAGGCCTTAATTTGGGGGGAGGGGCTTAATTTCATTTCATGCCTATGAAACATGCTGGGACTTCCTATTCGGGGAGGCCGTATTGTTGGAGAAACAGGGTAGTTAAATGATACATTGATATTGTCTACAGATAGCTATTACTGACTTTTAAGTGTACCTGAATCTATCACTTCAAAAATCTTATCAGGGCAGTTTAAGATTATTCCCTTAAGTAAATAAACTGTCTTGCTGATAGATAAATCTGTTCCTGCTGATTTATAAGCCACAGGGTAAGCACATCTGTTTATTGGTCCCTTTGCTTTTCAACTTTTGTAATGATAATTTCTTAAATGCTCGCACAGACAGAATTCTTACTTTCCACAGATAGCTGGAACAAAGTTACCAGTACTATTTACGTTGATGGCTTTGTATGTTTTTGACAGTCTCCAATCTGCCTTAAAAGAGCCCTGTGGACCCTTTCTATATTGATACTTACTAAAAGATCTAAGATGAATAACTGGATCATCCAGAAATACATATCATTCAGCAAATAAAACAATTTGAATATCTGGAGATCATACGCCATGCCTGAAGGAAAAAAGGGTCAAAATTATGAATACTATGTTAATAACACAGAGAAGCTCTTCGGACGTTTTATAATATATATTTTTTACTCAAAAGAAGTCAGATTTGTACTCTTTGCTATTAAACTTGAGACTAAGTCATTAGCTTAACATCGATACATGGGTCAGTAAAGTCCATATCCCATAGTACCATCTAAATTTGAGTTCTTAGATTCCCAAGGGTGATGGCTGATTTCTTAAGGCAGAAAGTCATGGTTATGGCTGGTGATCTTGATTCTAATTTTTGCCCACTGGATCTTCTAATAATTCATGATAAACTTTGTTGGGAAATAAATATCTATTGGCTAGACTGCCAATTTATTAGCTTTTCCAGAGCTTATGTTGTCTATGGGCCAAGATCAAGTTAGGTAGCTTCTGCAAGTCATGACATCAATTGAATTAGCATCTAACTATATTAGTTCTAGAAGTGTGTCTGCAGACAGCTAAAATATCTTAGCCCAAATTCTTCGTCTCTCCCACACTTTTAGACAAAAAGCCTACTACTGCATGTAATGTAGTTAATTGTATGTGATATTATATAAAATGCAACAGGAAGGTGCTCAGAAAATTGACAATCCAGTTGCAGTACTCAACATTTTTTGCCTTTGTTAATATCAGTTTTTGATATCCTACATTTGTATTTGGAATTCTTACTTTTTGTGAGTGTGATATATTCCAAGCCAAAATAATAAGCATTCTCTGTTTATGAACAGTAGTAATATTTCACTGCAATGGAAGATAATTTTAGAGTACATCAACAGAAATAATGTCTCTAAATCACAGGAAGTAGCAATTAGACTTTATTTGGTGTTGGTCAGAACATATCCTGACTACTGTCTCTAGCTAACCGAAAATAACATTCAAGAAGGATTAAGAGAAACTATTATGAAGTTCCTTTCATTTTTTTACTTATTACTTATAAATGCATACATTGGGATTGTTTATTTCAATATCAAAAATATTTTCTATTTCCTTCTACAGCTGGAACATTAGCTGGATGGGTCCAGATATTAGTTAATATGTCATTGCATGATAGAGTGATCCCTGTTTCCTTTAAAGAGGTTAGGAGGCTATTTCTGAACAAGAAATGTCTTCCCTCAAACTCTGAATTGTGATAAATGTCACATCTGGAGGCAATTGCTTGAAAGGTTGAAAATACATAGCAACTGTACATGTTTTCAAAAAGCTCTGATTATCTTACTCTATTCCAATCTACACTGAAACTTATTTTGGAAGATAATTGGCATAATGATAGGTGAAAAATACGATTATGATGTTTTCCTTTTGCTGCAAGTATTAAATTTATTAAATTATGCTAGAAGACTTTGCCTTGGCCCCTTGCAAAATGAGACTTCACTTACTTTCCAATGCTCTAACTTCCGTATGAAGTAACTGTCATTAAAGAGTTTGCAGTAAGATAGCTAATGGTATACAAGTTTATTTCTCTGTGACATCTAAGACAGGAATGATTGGATGCAATGGTGGACTAGATGAAGAACAGGCTGAAGTTGAACCTTGGTAAGATTCAAGTTCTATGGATAGATGGTTCCAAGTCTAGGCTTTAAATGGTTTACCTATTATGAACAGTATATTGTATGTATGTAATAATATTAAATATATATTAAATTAAATGTAATATTAAATCACAGGATGTAAGCTGTTCTAAATAAAGCTGTCTTTTGGAATGGACTTATAATGCTTTTGTCAATGCTGATAGCGTTCAAGTGATGTTCCAGATGTTTTCGAATTACACCTCAAACTACTGGTGCTACTTTTGCCGTGCTTGTTCCACTTCTATTTACAGATCCTTGTGTTTTGTTATTTTCTCCAGTTGTTTTCTATTCTGCTGTCTGTAATGTCCACTATCCAGACTTTTTTGTCTTTCTTATCAACAACTGTTAAGTCTAAGGTGATGTGTGGCAGATACTTGTGTGTTTATTATAAATATTATGCTTGGTTGCAAGTCAGTCAGATGTTCAGACTAGATTTGGCATTTTTATTTATTGAGTCCTTCACAGATGCACTTAACTAGAAAGAAAATCCCACTGCATTTAGTAAGATTTGTTTCTAAGTAAATATACAAGGATTCATCAGCATATCATTCAGAACTTCATAGTGAGCCCTTTATATTTGGATTCTTTATCTCCAGGCTTTTGACAAAATTTCCCTAAACTCCACTCTATCTTTCAACTGTCAAATGATATAACAATTTCAAAGATGGAATTTCTGAATGTAAAGACTGCCTCAAGCAAGCTGACAGAAGGTGACAGAAGATTGGAAGAATGATTAACAGAAAAGTAATTCAAGGTAAAGATAAAAAATTGACAGATGTTGCCGTTTTCTTGCCAGTCTAGTCACTTGCATTTGCTATTGTAGACAAAATTCAGAAAATCCATTTGAAAAAAGACTTATAGGAAGGAACAAATTTTTGTCAAAATACTGTACAACTGTATTTCTTTCCATGCTCCAAAGAAATTGCTCATTAAAGTGATGTGGAAAATCAAATGCATAGATGTATGAATGAACTTACTATTATATACAAAGTATTTACACAGAAAAATATCCAAAGTAGCTCATATCCCCCACTCGTAAAAAGTTCTTGTTTTTTTACATGTAACAATGTTTATTGCTTCTTCTATTAGTTCAGCGGTGCTACAGAAATCTTTAGATCTATTTTAGAAAGTTCCTAAATAAAATAGAAAGGAAGATATCTGCAATTTAAGTTTTAAATAGTTTGAGATGTAAAGGCTAGGTCACACTGGCCGACGGATGCAAAACGTATGCAAAAAGGACACAGTGGACGAGCAAATTTTCCGTGGGGTGCTCATCCATTGTCATCCACTCCAAAAAGTGGCAAAATTTGCATAAACAGAACGGAAAAGAAAGGAAAAGAACGGACATGGGTAGTATAGCAGGGATGTTAAAGGGATGTTCATAGGAAGCCTAGAGGATGTATATAGGATGCAAACCGTTCACTGCTCATCCTTTCTATTTCCGTGCTACTAACGCTGTGTAGACGTTCGGTGTACCTTTTGTTTCCCCTCTTCCGTTTTCAGCTGCAGCGGATGTGAGTTGCGAGGATGCCCAGAGGATGCAGAGAGATACAAGCGAAAGTTTAACGGATGATAAACGGACATATAACATTTGTTGCTCGGATGTCACGATTACATCAACTACACAGGGAAAGTTCATCCATATCACAAGGTTTTGTGCAGCTCAAAACTTCTTGAAGCAGGACTTGAGCGGATGAAATCTCAGTGGACGGATGCTCAAAGGATAGAGTGTATGAGACACGTATGCAGTGAGTACACAACGGATGCATAGCGTTTCCAAAGGAATGGCAAGCTTTTTTTAATGTTTTACATCCTCTTTGCATCCGTTGGTGCAGTGTGACATGGGCTTAAAACAAATACAGGAAGGACAAATATTTTCATATTAATTTGATTCTTCTTCTCAGTCAAAATTCAGTGATACAGTAACTAAGTAACTAATTAAACCTATGTAAGAAGAAAGTTTTGACATTATTTACTATTTAGATCTTTAAGTCACAGTGGTTTTTTATTTGAATTAAATATAAGACATGCTCATACTTCAATTTAAATATTATTTCCAACTATATATATTGTGATTGTGATCAAATTATGACTTCCTACTTTCGGCCAAGCAATCACATATTTATGAAGTAGTATATTTTCCCATACCAGGTTCTTTCATTCAGGAGTCAATAGTACAATAATTTACAAATCTCCTGAAAATTAGCTCATCTTCTTAGCTTGATTTGGCAGTTGATTTGCAGACAAGCTTTGGCTAGATAAGAATCTTTACTGAAGGCTAGAATCATGCCAAACAGATCAATTAATAGCCCACTGATAGTAAGAATATGTAAATTACTTTTATACTTGCGGTACTTTAAATTGATTTCTTCTTCCCATCCTTCCTACAGCTGGAAACCTGGCACAGTTTATATAATCTTGAAAGCAAGAGTATTTTGTATATTTTTGTAAGTGCCATTTCAATTTATGTCCACTTTTTAGGACTGGAATGAAATTTCCTTGGAAATACTAACATCAATAGAATGTCTGTATTCTGTTACACATTATTTGTAGGTAGCTAACTATGGCTGATTTTAAAAAGCTTAGCGGGAGTTGCCATACTGATGCTTAGGATATAATGTTTCTCCACTTGATAATTGACCCCTTTTCTATATACCCATCTTTAAATCTTCAATGGTCCTTATTAATCAACATAAGGGATAAATAACAAATGTAACAACTTAAATATATACAACTGCATTTCCATTTTAAATAAATTCTTCCAATCCTTCTCTTCAAATAATCAGTCCATTCCCAATTAAAAATTAAGCATTATTGAAAACAATCTTAGTAATCCATTATACCCAATTAGCTATTCGGCATTTGACAAAGTAGACCACAACCTACTTCTTAGTAAGCTAGAAAAAAGTGGAATAGATAGCATACCACTAGATGCATTCGCAACAGCCTGGCAAACCATACTCAATGAGTAGTCCTTAATGGGTCTAAGTCTACATGGAGGGAAGTAAGCAGTGGAGTGCCACAAGGTTCAGTCTTAGGCCCAGTAGTCTTCAATATCTTCATTAATGACTTAGAAGAAGGAATAGAAGGGGAACTCACCAAATTTGGAGATGATACTAAGCTGGCAGGAATAGCTTACACCCAAGAATATAGGCTCAAGATCCAGATGGATCTTGACAGACTAGAACACTGGGCCATATCTAACAAAATGAAGTTCAATGTAGAGAAAAGTAAAGTCCTACACTTAGGTAAGAAAAACCAAAAGTACACATATGGACTGGGTGAAACCAGGCTCAATAGCAGTAACTGTGAGAGGGATCTTGGAGTCTTAGTGGACAACCAGCTAAATATGAGCCAGTTGTGTGCAGCAGCAGCCAAAAAAGCTAATGCAATCCTAAGTTGTATTAACAGAAGGATACAATCAAGATCAAGGGAAGTCATAATAGCACTCTATAACGCCTTTGTAAGACCACACCTAGAGTACTGCATCCAGTTTTGTTCATCACATTATAAAAAAGATGTTGAGACTCTCGAAAAAGTACAGAGAGGAGCAACCAGGATGATTGGGCTTGGCTAGTCTAGTAAATAGAAGGACCAGGAGAGAAATGATAGCGGTCTTCCAATATTTGAGGGGCTGCCACAGGGAGGAAGGGGTCAAGCTGTTTTCTAAAGCACCCAAAGGCCAGACAAGGAATAATGGATGGAAACTGAACAAGGAGAGATTTAACCTGGAAATAAGGAGAAACTTTCTGACAGTGAGAACAATCAACCAATGGAACAGCTTGCCCTTGGAAGTTGTGAGAGCGCCATCACTTGAGAATTTCAAGAAGAGATTGGCCTGCTATTTGTCAGAAATGGTGTAGGGTCTCCCACCTGGGTAGGGGGTTAGACTAGATGACCTACAAGGTCCTTTCCAACTCTGATTATCTGTTATCTATTACCAAAAGTAATTATTATTATCCAATTTCAGTCAGAAAGAAAATCATTAGATATCACCAAGAAAAACAACCATTATTTTACCCATTATCAAATAAATCACTTTCATATTTTTCCTTCTTTCTGCCAGTGATCTTTAAGTCCCACAAATAAATTCATTACTGTATGCTGGAAATGACTTTAAAATTTACGTCACAAATTTTAACTACTTTCAAAATATTAAATTATTCATGTTGTTAATAATTCACAAGTTAAAAGACATTTGGAATGTATAAATGAGGATGATTTAAATAACCTGCAGTCTGCTCTAAACTCAATGTTTCTATGTTCATTTTAAAAAATAAAGTGCAGAATGAAAATTGAGGAATCCAGATTCAATCCTCATCTAGTCAGGGAAAGTCACTTTTGGCCTTTGAGCCTATTACACTGCCTTTGCCCAACTTACCTCAACTAGTTGTAGGAAAATTACGGCAGGTAAGAATGCCAGGTTTGTTGCCTTGGATTAGTGGAAGAAGCTGGAATATACAGTAGATCTGACAAGTAATAAGTTAATAAGTGATCTGAACTACATACCTAATTATCCTAGAAAAATCTTTTTTCAGAATATAATTTTCTAATGAAAAGGAGGCCTGATATTCTTTGCTGGAGTTTTAGCTGTCATCTAATTCCTTTCACCAAGGTACTTTTTTTCCTTTTCTTTCTTGGAGGAAAAAGAAGGAACAGGCATAAAAAATGAATGGGGTGTGAGTGGAACTGTGTTTGGGAAAAGTTCAAAGGAGACTTTTTGAGTTTCTTGCATCTCTGTTTGAATTAGATATCAAAGTATTTTTTGCTTACTGCAAATATTTGTATAACTTCTCAATACTTTATTTTTGGTGACCCTGTACTTAATATAGCAGCACTGTAGCTTTAAGCTTTATTTTTTATTTCAGAATCTCCCTTAATTTGTTCAACCAGTATGCATTGACAATGAAACAGATGGTGCATGTTTAAAGGAGATGGTAAAATTTGAAACGGAGACTCTGAAAGACATCTGTTCTCTCTGCGCCAGCAAGAAGACACTGTTAATGCTTCTGCACTTTGCCATCCAGATTAAAGCACTTCTAATCATTTAGCTGCTTCAGAATGTGAATCAAGGTGATATGTAAGTAAAGGTAAATTAAATATATTGATATTTTACTCAGAATGGTAGAGCAGAATGCAAAAACACTATATGTCAGTTCCAAAGTATGATATTATGAGTAAAGTACCAGGTGACCATAGAATCATCTCAAAAAGAGGGATCAAGTTGTTCTATAAGATTTGGCAAAAAAAAAACATTAGAGACCAGGCAGGCATCATGGACAAGTTAGTAATTTGTTTCAGGAAAGTCTGGGTGAATTAGATTCTTTCATTTTTTTCCTAAGCCTGTGCTACTCCTTCAGGTCTGTAAGGCCTGAGAGCTCAATTTATACTCCCCAATCCTTGGTAGTCAACCATGTAGTTACCATGATTCCACACACTTTTATGGGTCCAATTCCAAAATTCCACTGAAAAGTCAAATGTCTATGGAGATTTTCAGTCATCCAGGACATGGTTGTTCCAAAGGTGCTTTTTCAAGAGGCAACTGGACTTTCTGGTTTTTCTCTGAAGATGTTTCACCTCTCATTCTTGAATGAGCAGTGAAATGTCTTCAAAGAAAAATCAGAAAGTCCAGTTGTCTCTCAAAAGCCAAGTGCAGAACTTATCCTTTCTTCTCCATGTTCACAAACTTTCACAGGGCTAAATGGGAATAACTGCTCATTTTTCTAGGGTTGTTGTCTGCACTAGTACACTAACATGAGGTACACCTCATTTAATTAGAAGAAAAACATAGAAACATAGAAGATACTAACTTCTCTTACATTTGAAAGACCTGTCACTGTCTTGTCTTCATTTTTCCTTTTCTTTGGGAAAAAAAGATGGAGTGATAGATATTTTCAAACTATGCCAGCCGATGGTAAAACGTGAGCAGAAGTATTTCCCTCTTCTAAATCACAGAGGAATTTGAGCATCTATGCAATCATGTCAGTAAAATTTGAAGAACTTTTTTTTTTTTTGTGGGTTTGTTAAGAAATGACTTCCCATTTGGCATTGTCCAAATTTGTTGAGACTGAAACCACTAAATCACCTAGGAATAATTACCTGATGTGAAATTCAGGAATCACAGTCCAATTTATCAAGAGTTTTGTTGCCCAAAGTTTTTTTCAATGCCAGTACAGTAATCTTATCTCTAACTTTCTTGATTTTGGAATCAGTGACAGAAGAACCTAGTTTGAATTGTTAGTATCATTGGATACACTAGTCTTCAAGTTAAGAAGCCACCATAGCATTGTGGATGGTTTGCTTTTTTGGCAACTCCTAGGTGAAAATTTGTTGTAGCATTACTTTGCATTGTATGTTTAAGAAATATTTTTTGAACATTTCTTTCCTAGGACTAGGTTGTTACGATACACCTGCTTTTAATGAAATCCCAGGGCTCCTTTCAGGCAAAGCATCCACTTATAAAATGGAGGAAAAACCCTGAAGAGAAGGGAATTACCCTCTTTATCACTCAGCTTTAAACTCCATCAAAATCACCATTTGGGTTTTTTTCTCCTGTAGGGTCCCAGTTCTTTATCTTGAGGGAAAACAGATGAAGAATAAAAGCATTATAATTATAGGAATTGAAAAATTCATTTCTGCCCATGTCATTTCCAAATCTTTTCATTCTTAATTGCATGCCATTTCTTCATTAGCTCCCGTATTTCTTTTTAAAAAAATAGGATAGATGCTTGAATGTACATTTAAATGCAAAATATCTCTTTTAAATAAGTATTTTGACACATTTAAACACTGAGAACTGCATTATGGTGTTTAAGTAAGACTGAAATCCAGTGGACATTTAACTTCTGAACTCAGCATTAATTCAATTCGTATACAGCAGCTAATTACATACAGAAATTTATGAAATTTGCTCAAGCATCCCTAGACAGCCACAGTCTTGTTGAAGTGAAAATTTCATGAATACTTAGGTAATATTGGTATTATCTCATAAAAATAACAGACTTCTAAAAAACCAAGGACTAGAACTATCGAACAGTACTAATTCAAGTTTATTAACAGATTTATATAAGAATATAAAGGAAATGAATCACATCCAGATACATTTTAAAAATTGCAGATATCACAGGGCATTAACCAGATGCAGAATTTTACATACATTTTACCACTTAGAAATTCTACATGATAGCTTAATAGTAATGATTTGCAGACAGTTTCCAGTAGAATACTACCAGTCAGAATACATACACCATTATATTAGAAAATTTGAATCAAAAAATAATTGATGGAATCTGACATATTTGTTATTCTGAATCTGAATGTGTCTTCTTCCTATGGAAAGTTAACTTGAATCTTCAGATAAATTATAATAGCAAAAGGGACTGCTAAATACCCTACTCTCTAAGTTCCCAGCTCTGAAATGTGATAATTTCATAAATCCAAAAACAATTTCAATTCTGGAAGTCATATTTAAGCTTCTCTGGGTATATTTGGATATAAAACAATATACCTATAATATATAATATAACAATATACCTATAATAATATGTACTTTTCCACATATCTGAGGATAACCATATTAGAAATCTTTCAGTTAGTTTGTTCTTTTCATCCATATTCATTTCATCTATATAATTGCCATTTTTTCTTATTTTTCCTTTGGGGCCAATTTGATACTAATATGAGCATACAGAATTATTGCTTTCCTTGCTAGAGTCATGGGAGAAATACAAAAGCATTTAATATTTAATTTCAGTGAGCAAAATCCTATGGAATAAATATAATGGCAATCATGGGCAACTGGTAGAACTCAAAATCACATCAGAATAGTGTTATGTTGTGTTATATCACAACAGTATGCAAATGACACAAACTATGTACCTATGTCATGACTCAACTACTATATTTATGTGATGACATCATGAAGTATGTGGAATTATTCCCCGCCCCCCCTTGTTC
>BHFT01007331.1:17618-31919 GCA_004320025.1 Laticauda laticaudata
CCCCCCCCCCCTTGTTTCCCTGCAGATGTCTGTGGTGGCAATTGTTTTATTGACAGTTGCCCCCTTCAAAGCTTACAGCTGTGCTGTAGAACTTGTGGCCTGCCAAAAACAGTTTCCAAAATTCAAGTCAACATAGTAAGATCTACAGAACTACAGAACTACATATTGTCCAAGAATAAAGACTGAATAAAGAGAAAATCAAGGGTGACATATGTTGATTATCTGGAGACGTCCGTGTTGTTTTCTTGAAAACAATGGTAAATACTTTGCAATTGCCTTATTCCTGAATGCTTTTTCAATTTCTATCTAGCTTATACAGTAGGCTTGGAATTTGCTGATAATCTCCTGTCCCAGTGCTAACCAGGACAAGAAGCTCTTCATTAACTCCAATCACTTTTAATAGCATTCCTGTCTTAGGTTCTGCCCATGTTCACTTTTTAGCCGTGCCTCCATACTGAATATACCTTGAAAAAAGTTTGCTTAATTGTATCAATTGTCATTTTCAGCTTCCAGTTTATGGTGGAATCCTTTTGATCCTTTTCCAATGCAACCAACAAAACTGACAGTAGATGCGAGGACTGGGTTAAAAATAACTTAGGATGGCTGATCCTGTTCTTGGCCTGTGGATAATTGTTTGGAATATAATAGGGTTGAATAGGACAAATGTTTCCTTATTATGTGATGTTATCACAAAACCAAATCTAATGAGGAAAAATGCTGTCTCCCCTTAATTGGAGCCTTACACAGGGAAATCAGTTCCTATTGCAAGCAGGGTTGTAATTTTGATTGCAGTTACCACTTAGATCACAAAACAGAAGAAAAATCTTTCATTTTTATTTTTTTTTTCTTCTGGAAATAACATTTACTTGTGCCTGAAAGAAGACGCCACCTCCATATGCTAAGAGGTTATATATCAATGAATAATTGTGGCAATAGCAATGTCCTATTTGCCTCTCAAGTGACTCAAGGTTGCAATAGACAGAAGGGATTCTGATTCTGGATTCTGACAGAAGGGAAAATTCTCACAGGTGTAATGAGGTCAAAGAAAACAAGCCCTCATCTGTCAGCAAATTTGGGATAGTTTTGTCAGTGTTGCATGACTTGCCTTTGTGTCTATGATTTCTGTGATTCAGGAAAGGACAGATACTATCATTCCACTACTGATATAAATCTTAATATTATGCAGATGTGCTTTAATTAAAATATAACTAATGTGTTTCAATGCTCTATTTCTAAAATACATGGTTATTTAGACCAGTGGTTGCCAATCGGTGGGGTGGCCCACTGGTGGGCCATGAGAAAATTTTGCTGGGCCACAGAGAAATCTCACCCCCAGAGCACCCCCCCAAAGCAATTAATCCAGTCTGTGAAGAAACACAAGGCTGCCCAGCCCACATGGTCCAGGGACCCCTCCCCGCCCACTCACTCGTTACCCGGCAAACTTGCCTGCTAAATTGCTATTTTTCCTTTTTCCGACCATCATCTGTTCTGCTGTGCCAATTAGCTAGGAAGCAGGAAATGGTTGGATTTCTTGCTTTCTAGCTAGTCTTTCAGATCTTTGGCTCTGCTTTTAAGCACAGCCAAGTTTCCCTTAGACTGAAGGTTCTATTATTCAGTGCAGACTCACAGCAGCAAATTTGAGAGCCTGAGCTAGCCGGTGGCAGATAGATAGATCACTGAATGATTTTGTGAGCAACTCAATCTGCCTGCCTGCTTTTGCCTGATTTTGGGTAAAAGTTGCTCTTTTTAAATAAAAAATTCAATATTTACATACATGGTATGGTGTGTTTTGAGTTAATTTTGTGAGTTTGTTTGCAAGCAAATTTATGTGACAGACTGAGCTGCCAATGGCAGATAGATAGATTTCTGAATGAATCTATGATTCTGTGAGAAACTCAATCTGCCTGCCTGTTTTGCCTGTTTTTGGGTAAAAGTTGGTCATTTTTATAAAAAATTCAATGATTATGATAAATATTTATAATATTTACATACAAGCCATGCCCAGCCAGTCACATGACCACCAAGCCACACCCACAAATTAGGCCACACGCACAGAACTGGTTAGTGGTCCCTGGGATTTAAAATTATGAGTTTGGTGGTCCAAAAGGTTGGCGACTCCTGATTTAGACTACAAAAACAGAGTTATATTAATGTAGTGTAGTTGTAGCTGAATTTTCAAAAAGCTGCTATAAAAAGTATCATGTGCCAATAATAAAAAAAAATTGGTGGGAACATCTGAATTGCGAAAGTAATTTTAAAATGTGCAGGATATTGTGGGATCTCTGAATACAAACTGATAAAGTCTTGGCTCATAACATGCCAGACCAGATTTAAATGTGGTTGAAAAGAAGCAAGATTTTCGCTTTCTTCAGGTAAGTTTTACATCAGATGCCTTTTGAAGTTTATCTATTTTGATTGTTAATTTTATTTTAATTTCCATTAATAACTGACTCTTGCCTTAGAATTAAAATACATCTGGTAATAAATGTATTTCTATTTCTGGTAATAGAAAGCTCTCAGGAGAAGTCAGCAACAGTAATGTAAAAATTGAGACTACACAGTGGATAGGACACCCTGTTCCCAGTCCATGTTCCTGTGGGAAGTATTAAGGAGATGATATGTTGAAGGCAAAACAGAAAAACAAAGATACAGATGGGGAGAATTTGATGACAGCCTGAATATATTAGATGATAAAAATAAAATAAAATGATACAGTTAAAAAAACCATGTTACCACTAGAGACAGAAAAAGATTCATACAACATATATTATTGGGAGCTCTTTGGATCATTCATCCCCCTACAGACTTTGCTGATGTGCAGACACTGCCCATGCTGAATACATATTAATTTTTCTTTCATTAAATTAAGCTTCTACAAAGAAAAAAGGGTACTACTGAAAGTTACATAGATTAATGATATTTAATTTAAAAAAGAATGATGTTTCAACATTTCTTTTCTTTAAAAAATCTTAAAAATCAAGAAAAACTAGTGTTAGAACAATCTATATCATATTAAAGTTTTCAATAAAATTTGCATGACCATGATTTAATATAGCAAAAATGAATCTTGGGTGCATGTATTACTACTTTTCCCTTTACTTAAACTTCAGCTTCAGTTTTTATTCCAAATGTATCTGGGTCCTTCCAAACAGAGCAGAACTTATCAAGCTTTGAGCAGAACCTATCAAAAGAAATAGTTCAGCTTTATATTTTTCATCATTATAACATTTTTCTGGAAAAAGAATACCATGAATGATTGGAAACAAATTATCGGAAAGATGAGGAGGGGCATCAGGATCCACTGTAAAATGCTATGATGGTCAGGGTGATTCTACAATAAAAGCACCTTCTAAAGCAGTGTTTTTTAACTTGACAACTATGGAGGCTGGAGTATTCTGGACGTTGAAGTCCACACATCTTAAATTTGCCAAGGATGAAAAACAGTGCTCTAAATCAAGAATGCCAGCCCTTCAAAAGTAGGCTAGGTCAGGAAACATACTTCAGGGTTTGACAGGAGCTCTACTTCATCAATATAAACTATAATACAGAATCTTGAAAGCCTGACCTTTCCCTCCCTCTTACACCCCAGTAAATTAGGGTGGAGCCAGTCTAAGCCTCTTTTCATGCTTTTTCTGTTCCTGTCAAAATAAAAGATTATAACTGAGGAATTCAGGCAGATAAATATGGAAGAGGATTTAAATAGTTCATCTCCAAGACGTTGTTGAGGAATTGGGCAGATTACACTAAGAACAGCCAGCTGAAAAAACCTTTTTATAACTTAGCACAGAATATTGATAACAGAGATTTAAACAATGGAGGTAGACCTCAACTTACAACCATGTGTTTAGTGACCATTCAAGATTACAACAGCACTGAAAAAAAGTGAATTCTGAATTATTTTTCACACTTACAACTATTGCAGCCTCTTCGTGGCCACATGATCAAAATTTGGATGCTGGGCAACTGGTTCATATTTATGATGGTTGCAGTGCCCTGGGGTCATTTGACCATCACCTTTTGCGACCTTCTGACAAGCAAAGTCAATGGGGAAGCCAGTCACTTAACAACCATGTTACTAACTTATCAATTGCAGCAATTCACTTTACAACTGTGGCAGGAAAGGTGGCATAAAATGGGCAAAATTCATTTAACAAATGTCTCACTTAGGAACATACTCTTCAAAAAGACATCGACTATGTATCAGAATGGTCAAACAAATGGCAACTTCAAATCTCAACAAATAAATGCTCTGTCTTGCATCTTGGCAAAAAAAATATCAAAAATTAAAACACAAGCTGAATAGTCAAGACTTTGTTGATGATCCAAACTCTGTCAAGGACCTTGGAGTACTCATCTCTAATGATCTAAGTGCTCGAGCTTTTTCTCTGGTAATATCACACTACTAACTGGAGCATACAAAACATTTGCTAGACCAATATTCGAATACAGCTCATCAGTCTGGAACCCACATTACGTATCTGATATTAGCACAGTTGAGAAAGTCCAGAAATATTTCACAAGAAGAGTTCTCCACTCCTCTACTCAGTGCAGAATACCTTATGCCACCAGACTTGAAATTCTAGACCTAGAAAGACTAGAAGTACGCCGTCTTCGGTCCGATNTTTCCCCAAACCCCAAAAACTTTAACCTTAGACTGTCTACTTTTGATCTCACCCCTTTCCTAAGAGGTCTGTAGGGGACGTGCAAAAGTGCATCAGTGTGCCTCCCGTCCCTGTCTTATTGTTTCTTTTTATTTTTCTTATATGTATCCATTTCATGTAGTCATAACTATGTTTATACTTATACCTGTTATCTTATAATCGCTTGACTAAATAAATAAATAAATATTTTTTGTGATCAATTGTGGTTGAGGATTGAGGATTACCTGTACAGCAAAGTATGGATCTGTTACTTTGTAAGGTAGGAGAAAGATATGAAAGATACACTCAAATATCCTGCAGGGAACAAAGTGGCAAAAATTCAGAACATACAGAAATGTATTTATTTCAGGATGTGCTGTCAAATGGATATACACATCAGTTCACTAATGGAAATGTATGCGCTCATACTACTTAAACCCTTCACAAAAGCACTGGGTGATGCTATGGATATTAAAAATTTTAACACAGAATGATTCCAATAGTTCTGCAGGTTAGATGCCATTTTAGAAAATGGATGAATGGACTGTCTCCAATCCAATTTGGATAAATGTTCTGAGAGTTCATTGATTTGTTTTGATTCAGAAAAATAAACCAAACTTGAAATTTAACATTGCTGCATTGAATTAGGTCAATCTGATTTACCAAACTGATTTGGGAAAGGTGTCTCAATCTGACTTCCCCATTTTAATTAGAAAGTCAATTCAGTTCAGAGATTTGACTAAAGCTATTTCAAACTAAAACTCCAGATGAAAACTTTGCATAGCACTAGTACAGATACATAGTAACAGATCTCTGTTACTCATGATGTGTAACATGTAAATTTCACCCATAATCTTTGAGTGGTCTTAAATAGCCAGAAGATATCCAATTTAATATCCAAAATTATCAGGACCTTTATTTAAAATTCCACCTGCTGGTCGATATGCAATTGTAACTGAGCAATGATTTCTATGTAGCAAAGTATTGTTTTCACTAGATTCTGTTTTAGACATGGTGAATTCAGAGTCAAAGTTTAAAATTGAATGCAAAAATCTCCAATATCCATACAGCATGGCAACAATTTCACTAGATAAAAGGTAAAAAAAAGTTTTGTGCTATTATTGCAAACAGAAATGGTTTCTATGAAATGTCAAACCCAATTTCATGATCAAGTATCACTTGCCTCTCTCAGCCCAGGCCAATGCGCATTTATTGAAGTAGAACCTTTAAGACAGATGAACACTTGTAGTATGTCAAATATATTTCTGAATTCAGAACCCCTCAGGCTGGAAACCCCATATTTCAAATAAATAACTCTCTCACACGCAGCCATGTTCCATCACTTCAAGAAATTCAGAAAAGCAACTGCAGGAATAAAAATGTCTCAAACTTTAGATGTCACAGAATACAATAAGATATTGACTGTGTCTTTTGCTTCTTGTGTTGGATGGTTCATTAGATTTATCACTAGGAGAGAATTTAGTGAAAATGTCAGTTCTTCAATTCTTTGTTTTCCCCAAAATCCACACCAGGAAATCAAACCAGAACTAATGAGCTTATTTGTTTCTTCAGTTGGAGTATCTTCTCGCTTATATACAGGAAAACGAGTGCTTTAATGCAGTCGTTGGATTTCAGGTACCTTTTTTACCAGCCTGACCATAACATTGCTTTACAAAATCAGATTATGAACTGTACTTTGTAGTTTACCAGAACTATGACCTGATGTTTACATTTCATTCTCTATTATCAAAAGAATATTGTGAGGTTCATGAATTGTTAGTCTGTACTCCCAACTGTATAGAAATATTTTTACCATAAGGCTGAAAAATAATAATTGCTTCTGATCAATTATTTTAATTCTATCTTAAAATAATAGGAGAAATATATCGAGAAAATATATGCAACTGATATACACTTGAATAAGATATGTGTGCAAGAGTGTGAGATAATATACCTTACCTAAAATTCTAGTGCATGAGTAGCTGCAATTAAATTATTTTCACTGCTTTTTAAATTAAATATTCCAGAGTTTGGGGTTGACAATTGTGACTACAGTCTGCATATGATTTTTGCACTTAATCTACTGATAAATATTATGAAATCTTGAGAACTCCAACTTTCATTATTGCATCTATTTGTTTGAAACCACCAAGGAAACACTAACGTATACTGTGTTTGCTAAAGTGCTAACTGTATTTAGAGGACATACTTTATACCTCACATTTTAAGAATTAATCAAAAAGAATAGCTCTCAGGATATGTACAGTATAGTGGATTGATTATATGTATAATACATTTCAACTTTTTGAAATGTTGTTTCATTAAAAGAAGGAAAAATCCCCACTTTGATATTTTTCTGAATCAATAAAGCAACATGTTAGAAGTACAATAGATAAATAGCCGAAGAGTGATGCCTTATTGGATTAAGGAAACAGTAAAAGATTACTAAAAGATTACATTTTTATTAGAAATTCCCATTAATCTTTAATCTCTCTCTATATAAAGGTGAAATACACTCATGCATCTTCACCAAATCTCCAGAACAGTAAAGCCTACAAACTTGAAATTTGGCATCTATGTTTCTCTTGGCTGCTAGGTGCTCGCTAAGAAGGGATTTTTTGAAATGATCTTCAGATCATTAGAATTTCTTATATTATTATTAACACACTCTGATGCTAAGGAATTAGACATTTTACTCCCCCTCCCCACCTGAAAAGAACTCTGTTCCAACTGGGTGTGGGCATGGCCAGCTAGTGACTCATTCGGTCTGCAGGCTGGGAGTTTATACATTCTAATCCCCCTTCCCACCTGAAAGGGAGAGTACATAGGAGTATATAGTACATACTATGTACATAGCACATAGGATAACACAGGAGAGGCTTCTGTGGGACAAGCCTGCGGGAGAGAAGGAGAGAGGAGAGGTCAGTGTAACTACTCATTAATGTTCAAGCTTTAACTGTCAATTTATCAAGCAGAATCACGTAGTTCCGTAGCGAAGCACGGGTACTGTCTAGTTATACAATATAAGGAGCGAAAGGGAATGCAACTATTTTTTTTAAAAAAACATATAGGATTCAAACCAGCAATGTAAACATTTGATTTTGTATTTATTTACTTGAAGAAAAAAATATATTTTTGCTCCTTATTGTAGTCGTAGAGATTTCATTTATGTTTGATTTAAAATGAGAGTGCTAAGAAAGGGCTCACATTTCTAAGTTGAAAGTTACTCTTTAAAACCTGAGAAGCCAGCAAGTGAAGCCATCTTGTTTTGTACCATTCTCAAGTCATAATTAATCCATGTACTATCATAATCTGAGAAACTGTTCTGGACAGAAAAATAAGAAGCATACCCAAGTTGTATCAGCTATTAAATATTTGACAAAGACAACATTTGGCTTTGCTTGAGTTATTTACACTAATTAAAACTGTTTTGTATTGTGTTAGTCAATTCAACTCTGATCATGCCTGCAGATAACTGTAGAATATTAAATCTCAGTTCTGGTTATTCTTGCAGAATAGCTTTATACTTCCATATGTCCATATGTTCTTGTCCCAAGCGCCTCGTGAATCAGGTTTTTCTGGCTCAATCCTTCTGCTTATACAGTATCTATGGTATTGTAGTAGACTGCATAATGTTTTCGCAACATAAAACTTTTCCTTAATGAAGTGGATATAGCCAAAAGAACGAACTATTTTTGATGGCTAACAAAACCACAAAGAAGTTGAAGTAAGGCCATTAAAAAGGAAGACCAACAAATGAAAACAAAATTTAAAAAGTGAAATATGTAAGCTATTCCACAGAACTCGTGAGGAAACTAAATCACATAATGATTTATTTAGTTTGGCATGATACTGTATCTATCTTAATTTGTTTATCCACACCAGGTACACAGTCTTTTCAAACTGTGCACTCATGACTTCTCTGAGGTCTCTGTTTTCACAAAAGGCAGACTGCATGCTCAAAGCCTTGCCACACAGAGATGTCTATGCATAAAGCATTATACATACATTCCTAACAACACAACTCCATTTCAGCCCCACCAAATGCTGGTTTCTATCCAATTTGACCATCTGCAGAGTTTTTGTGTAGCTGAGTCATGAGCTATGGATGATCTTGTTAAACAGGCAGTACAAGAAAAATTCTATTTCCTGCACATTCATATCACTATTTTAGTCTTTTTCACCCTGTACATAAGACTCCTTGAAAGTTTTGACAAGCTATATTTGTTTTATGTTAGCATTCATAAAAGGTGTGAATATGATTCTGAACTTTTCAGTACAAAGCAAATCCAAACAAAGGGTATACTCAAATTAAAGCTTTTTTTCTTTCTTCCAAGACAGAGCAGCCTTTTCTATGCTTTATTAGAAAATTACCATGCCAGCTGTCTCTTTTCCTTGACTATTATTCACACAATATGCCTCTGTCTTGTTTCTTTTCAGCTTTGTACATGTATAATAATGAGCTTTTCTGAAATGGAAAACCCAGTGGAATATTAACACTGCAAAGAGCAATTCTTCTACTTAATTTCACCAAAGTGCATCACCATACAAAACATTGTTGTAAAAATGAATATTTAATAGGAATTCATTCACAAAAATGTTTTAAAAATTATTTTGAAAATATGAGTCTTTCATATGTGTACTATGGCAATAATTAAAAAGTAAAACGTTTAGGGAAATAATTTAAGATTATTTTTTGTGTAGACTATACCTACCTGGGAGTAAACCAAACTGAGTTAAGAAAGGCTTATTTTGAAGTAGCAGTAAACGATCATGCCACTGATGTATTACATAACAGAAAGTGAATTATATTCCCTTTTAATGAATCAAAATCTAATTTTAATTAAGAAATTTAAGCAAAACTTTTTTCCTTGATTTAGAATAAGATAAAATCACCATTGTTGCTATGCCTTTAAATCAAGGAAATTATTACTTTAGTACCACCCTTATAACAAGTTGCCTTTAGAATATCAAAATGTTCCATTGGGAGAAGACTCCAGAGGAGACACAAGGTGGATTAGTCACCTCCTCCTATTCTGCTCAAGTATAACTCCTTGAAATTTCATTCATTCATACACCCAGAGGGGTGAAGGGGTGGGGGGGGAAGCAGGATCAAGGGTGACAGTGAATTACGTATCTCAGAGTTGGCTACGCCCAGATTAGTGGCAGACATAGAATGTTACCTTCAAATAAATCCTCTTTCATTTTGGGAGTGTGGCTCAAGACTCATGATTTAATTGGAGTAACTGCTGGAACCCTGACACATTCATTCATTCATTCATTCATTCATTCATTCATTCAATCATTCAATCATTCAATCATTCAATCATTCAATCATTCAATCAATCAATCATCAATATCTATAGCCATCTATCTCATGTTTGAGGTTCAAATAACAGCTTGGGGTAAATATCACCTGTAACTAATTGTTTTAATTAGGAAAATATTCCAAGGCAAAGTATTTAGTACTGCCACTAATGTGATGTCAATCCCTGTATCTGCAGTTACCTTGAGGAAAAAGCAAATAAGGAAAAAATGTACAATACAATACAATAACTTGGCCTTTTCAGATACTAAAAGGCATTGGTAGCAGATCCTACTGTTACATTTTATCATAATGCAGGTATATACAGAAATAATGAGCTCAACAGCAGCTCCAAGATTAAAAAAACTCAATCAATGAAATATAATTCAGCAATATTTCAATGTAACAGAGAAATTTCAATATCTATACAAAATGAACCAATGAACCATCCACATATAACTATGACAATATTGTACTCTGGATAGCTAAGAATTCAGATGGAGATTAATATGAATTATAGACACATCCATTCAATATAAAAACAAACTGCTTATCTCTAACTGCAATTCTTAAACTGCAATTCTTATATGCACTGATATAAATGGGCCTGAGCCTGTACAGGCATCTTTTGGAATATTATTTAGTTGAGACCTTTGATGGGAAAATGTGTCCCAGTTGTGAATGGTTGTAACAGTTTCTTCCATCGTTTTGTCAATTCTTTGATCCACCATACAAAAGATCAAACTTAGACCATTTTTTTGTGAAATTTGAAGGGGAGGCAATCCCTTACCTTGGAGAAAGCTCCCTCCCAGCTCAGGGCTGGGAGGGACTAAGGCCAGAATGGCTTGGGTTGTGGGTCCTCGGCTATCAAATGGTGGAATTAATTTAACAATGATGAGAAGTGCTGGGACTGCTATTGCTGAAGGCCCGGTCCCACTGCACTTACGGATGCAAAGAGGATGTAAAACGTTAAAAAAAATCTTGCCATCCGTTGGAAAATGCCATGCATCCATTGTGTACTCACTGCATACGTGTTTCATACGCTCTATCCATCAAGCATCCGTCCACTGCGATTTCATCCACGCAAGAAGTTTTGAGCTTGCACAAACTTTGTGAACGGATGAACTTCCGCCGCGTACGATGTACATCATGACTATATATGGCAACAAACGTTCTATGTCCATTAATCATCTGTTAAACGTCCACTGTATCCTCTCTGCATCTCTGGCCATCCCCTCAACTCACATTCCGCTGCAGCTGAAAATGGAAAGAGGGAGGAAACAAAAGGTACACGGAATGTCTACACAGCGTTAGTAGCACAAAAATAGAAAGATGGACGTATGCATCTCGTATATAAAGTGTTAAAACAGACAAAAAACGTTTGTATCTGGGATGTATCTCGTATATTTAGGATGTCTGCAGTATGTCTAGAGTATGTAAGAAGGCCATCTTGCGACAACCGATATTTCTACAAAAGGGGGAAAATCAGTCTGGGATCACTGGGTGGTGGATCCACACAGTCCACTATGTTGCACTGGAGGTTTATCTATCCCACAACTATCTTATCTAGCCCACAAGCATGCAAAGGCTTAACACATTTTTAAAAGTTTTCACCAACACTTTATAAGTAAAAAAATGAACCAAGTAAACTAAGTGTGTTAAGCAAAGATAACCTTTATTACCTTTCTTAGGTAAACTTTATGACTTTTATAAATAAGCAAAATGAACCAAGATAACTGTATTAAGTGTCTTAAGCAAGATAAACTTTCTTAGGTAAACTTATGACTGTAAAAATAAGCAAAATGAACCAGTAAAATGTCTTCAGCAAAAGATAAACTTACAGGTAACAACTCAGTCTCCTGACATGATTCTCAGTCACTCTGAGTCATGTCCATGGTCTCAGCTGTTAAGCAGCAGGGACTGTGGAGGTGGCTGTGGCTTGAGTGCTGGTCTGAGCACCATTGGGGTGCTTGCCCCGAGGGTACAACAGGGGTGGTGGTTCAGGAACTATCGAGAGCTGACTCAGTCCAGTGAGGTTAGAGCCCTTCATCAAGGACTTGAGATGTCAGGCCCAAGAGTGAGACAGATTGTCCATGACGGGCTGGGCTGTGGGGTGGAGGAAGGGTTGGGAGAGTGTAGTGGGCTGTCTGGTGTGCTGCTGGGTGAGGACTGGCGTCTGTGGTGTCCGATGAACCTGGGCTTGGACTGGGAAGTTCTGCTTCTGCTGTGGGAAGTCCTGGTAGTCATAGCCTTGTAGGTGAGGGGCTGTTGAAAGCCGTGGAAGGCTGTGACATCGCCTGGGTGGGAGGAGCAGACCTGGACTGGTAGAAGCAGCTTCAGCTGGGCCTTAAGGGTGTGTGCAAATGCTATGATCTTCTGCTTCATCACCTGGTACTGGGCCTCAGGCAGGTCCCGGGTCTGGCTCACGTAGGTGATGAGGCTTCCGGATGTAATGTCGCTGTGGACCAGCTGAGAAGAGAAGTTATGTGCTGGTCTTCATTATGTCCCTGATCTCAACAGCACACTGTGGTTCTGGCTCCAGTCTGCCTCTCTGCTACATCCTCTGGAGCTGGGGAGGGGGTGGGGTGGGTTGGACTCTGGTGGCTGCTGCTTCTTCTCCATTTGTGACAGCAGGGCGTCATCCTCCAGGGACCTCCAAGTCCGCCGCATGGGGAGTGCAGCTGTCGGGGGGTCTTGCGGTGGGCCCTCTGAAGACACTGCTGGACAGGGTAGTTGGCTCCTGGCTGGAAGAGGACTGGCTGTCTGTGGCTGTCTGAGGGAGAATGGTCTCAGAGGGGCTGCTCCTCGGTGGTGGATCTCACCTCCCAGGAAACTGCACTTGGCCATGAGTACATCTCTCCGGTCAGTGAGCTTGACAGCGGCCTGCCCGGATTTCTTGAGTGTTAGCTTGCCATCCAGGTGTGCATGTTGCTTTCACATCCCAGAGTACTTCTGAGGTATATCCCAGGTCTCTGCCTTGTCTCTCCAAGCTGCCTGCTTCTTTCTTGGTGTCCAAATACAGTCTGTGGCCTTTCTCCAGAGGTACTCGTCTCCCTCAGCCATTCCAGCACCTTATCCTCATGCTCCTTGGAAACGGTGTACTGTTCTTCTCTCCTTCTCCTTCCTTTGCCTCTTCCTCCCTTTGGCAGTGGCTTCAGCAGGCCTTCAGGGCTGACAGCAGGGCCTTCAGGCTTTGAGGGGCTTGAGGGCCTGGGGCTGGTCCACCACAGCAGCAGCAGCAGCAGTTCAGAGTCAGTGCCAGGGGTGGGATGCTGGTTCTGGCTTTCTTCACCTTGCCAGGACTTGAACGAGTAGGCAGGGCCTCCTCTTCTTGCCTGATTGATGACCATGAATGTTCCTGCAAGATGTATGTGGCAGGCACGTCTTTCCCTGTATGCTGACTGCGTGCGTGCTGCATCCTTTTATATCCACGGAGCTGATGCAATTCAACTCCCCGCATGCACAGTGAATGCTTTGCATCCGATATACATCCGCGCGACATCCTTTTGTTTCCTATAGGCATCCGTGATGCATTCGCTTCGCTAATGCACTGCCCCTCTCCTATGCATCCACTTGAAATTTTCCCCCGGAACCCCTTCGGAGGTGTCATCTGCTTCCATCACTTTCATCCACTAGGCTTCTATGAACATCCGTTTAACATCCCCGCTACATACTACCCACCTCCATTCTTTCTGTTTTTTCCATTCTGTTTATGCAAATTTTTTGCCACTTTTTGGAGTGAATGACAATGGATGGAGCCACCCCGATAATTTTGTTCGTCCGCTGTGTCTTTTTGCATAGGTTTTGCATCCGTCAGCCAGTGGACTGGGCCTTAAGTGTTTCTGGTTGTTGACATTGCACTTCATAAGTGCATTTCCTTCGTGACAGAAATTTTGTTTTCAATTATGGTCAAAATTGAGTATTACTGCAGACAAAGGATAGATCTAATGTGCTAAACTATACCTGCTTATATACTGTATTTAGTTTTTGACATGCCTGATTTATAAACATCTGTTACTCCTATGATAAAGAAATTAATCTTACAAAGGCATACAGGTTATATAATTCCAGTCAGCTACATCTGATAAAAGTGTTGGAAATACATTTAACTGCAATGTGCAATGTCAGTACTTAGAATTAAAATGCCTGGGACCCTATCCTGCCTGCATAATCATTGCTTGCTTTTCTCACTGGGCCATTGGAAAGAAGAATTTTTTCCCAATAAGACTTAAAATAAACTTATCTTAGGATCAGAGAGGCATTTTTAAGTAGAGAGGAATTTGATGAGGGAACAAATAATTCTCCTCCTTCCACTTTGAAACTAGCCTGAAAGTATCTCCCTCCAATTGAAATGAG